>WBNM01006975.1:0-38742 GCA_013399055.1 Ramphastos sulfuratus
GGGGGGGAAGCGATGCAATACGAGGAACAAAACCTCAGCTCTACATTTTGCTTTTCCTCTTTTGCTTTGCGGTGCCCGGGTTTTGATGTCTTGCTTCTCAGAAGGCTTGACGGTAGTAATAACGGAAACAACAAAAAAATGTCAGCCTGACTACTGTCTGCGTGTCGGCACTAGTCCAGGGAGTTTCAAAGGGATGTTTTATTGATTCTGTAATTGCACAGTAGAATGGACAAACTGAACTGTACCTCAGGGCAAGGAAAGCCCCTGTCTGAACGGCATCTGTTGGATGTGTGCGCTGCTGTAATTTGGGCAGGGAGTGCTCACTGGGCGGTTTGAGCCAGGGGACTGAAACCTGGGCTTAACCCTTTCCTCGCAGGTGATAGAAAATCTGGGTTTGCCTTCTGATTGCAGCCTGGGAGAAAGATCCCCTCTGGGGGTCCCTTTCAGTGCTGAGGTGACTCTTCAGGGCTTTGCTGGGATTTACATTAGGGTAACTTTTTAAGAGAAATTCGTCCTGTGATCTTTTCCCTGGCGTTGTCCCTCCAAGTATTTGCCGCCCCTGGGGTCCTGAGCCTACCGCTGCTTCTCACAGCCCAGAAGCCAACCCGGGCTGCATCCCCAGCAGTGTGGGCAGCAGGTCAAAGGAGGAGATCCTGCCCCTCTGCTCCATTCTGGTGAGATCCCACCTAGAGTATTGTGTCCATCTCTGGAGCCATCAACACAAGACAGACATGGATCTTTTGGAGCAGGTCTAGGAAGCCACAAAAATGATGTGAGGGGTGGAACCCCTCTACTATAAGGACAGGCTTGAAAGAGTTGGGGTGGTTCAGCCTGGAGAAGAAAAGGTTCTGGGAAAACCTTATTGTGGCCTTTCTGTACTTAAAGGGGCTGATATGAAAGGTGGGGGCAGAATTCTAGAAGGGCCTGTTGTGACAGGACGAGGGGCAATAGTTTTAAACTAAAAGAGGAAAGATTTACACTAGAGAGAAGGAAGAATTTTTTTACACTGACAGTAGTGAGACACTGACCTGGGCTGCCCAGAGAAGAAGGTGGATGCCACATCCCTGGAACTGTTCCAGGTCAAGTTGTTTGGGGCTCTGAGCAACCTGCTGTAGTTAAAGATGTCCCTGCTGACTGCAGGGAGGTTGGACTTACTGACCTCTAAGGTCTCTTTCAAGCTAAACTGTTCTGTGATTCTATGTGTCTATAACTTGTAGCATTGCCTCACTTGCAAAATCCACTTCTCAACTGAAAAACCGGTCTTAATCTCTGATGAAATAAGCCTGTGTTATAATACTCGTGCCTGGGAGCTGGTAACTTCCTCTAGCACAAGCTGATTACTTTCCAAAACTGAAGGAGTGGACTGAGCTGTTTTGCTAAAACAATTGCAAATTAAATTTGTAAACTTTTACTGTTGCCATATTTTTTCACTGGCATGCTGTCTGTGTGCTGTGTCTTTAATTTGGTGAGAACACAAATCAATTAGGCTAACCTACAGCAATTCAAAAATGATGGGGAAAAAATGAAAATGCACTGTCTGGACTTGATATGTGGGTGCCCAGGGTTTCTGTCCCAATTATTCTCTCTTATTTCTTTTAGCCAGCTAAAGCTGGGTATCCTGCAAAGAGCAGTCCTTCATCCCCAGGGCAGAGCTCGCAGAGACAAGGGGTAGAAGGGCAGCACGGGAGGAAAACACTGCCCAGCCTGCAAGGACAGTAAGTTTGGACTCTTGGTTTCACAGTTTCAGGTTAAAGGAAGAAAGACCTGGGGACAGGGATGTGCTGGGGATGTGCCAGGGATGGGAGGGTGGCAGCACACAGAGGAGCACCCAACTGGAACTGAGCTTCCACTGGTTCCCAGCAGATCCTAGTGGTTTGTGAACCAAACCCTGATCTTGGAGATTCCACTGCTCTTAATTATAGCCATGATTAGGTCATTGTCTTCTTGGAGCTGAATTAGGCAAATGGGGCTGAGCTTAGAGGGTGAGGTGCTATTTATTTTTTGGAAGTTGTGCAAACCTTTAACGTGTTACTTTGAAATCTTTGATTTTTAGATGGCAATGCTCTCTCAAAGCAGCTTGGTGGAACAAACCTGCAGCACAGTTCTGTCCTGTGCTGGATTTTAGTAGCAGTAACAAACAGTCCAGTGTGAAATGAAAGATGTGCACTTAACTTCATGATATTTTCTGTTGACGCTGCTGAACCTCTTTATCCCAAGCCTTCCATGCCGTAATAACATTCATAGACCAAAGTAGGCACTTAATTAGTATTAAGGATGTGGAGCATTCTGCCAGTTCTCTGGAATGAAAACTGAAGCCCATCTTCAGTAATGGGTACTGCAGGAATTAACTGGGGAGGATCCTACATCTGGGATCTGCTCAGTTCTTGTCTAGTGATTCACAGGAGTGTTAACTGTATACTTACAGCAACAGCTGCCTTTTGGGGCTTTTGCCAGAGAAGGAGCTGCTTCATCCTGCATTAGGAAGAGAGATTTGTTGATTAGTGGAGGAGGGGAGCACTGCCCAGTGCAACTGATGGAGTGGTCTCCATACCTAATTAGTCACAAACTTTGATCACGTCTAAAACTCACAGTCCTGTGAATGGAGCAGTGAGATCTTGATCTGTCATATTTAGTGGTACTAATTTTAATAGGTAGGTGAAAGATGGCTTATCTTTATCTAATTTTATATTAAATTCACAGCCAGAGTACCAAAAGTCCCTAAGACCAGTAGCACTAACATTAGTCTGGATCTGCTGTGGTGTAAGGCAGGGGGCTGGTGAGTGCAGGTGGCATCAGTGCAAGGCTTGTTCTACATCAGCTTCCTATTTTGGAGAAAGCTTTATTAAGAGCTGCATGGAAGTTAAAATATCAGACTATGAACTAATAGTTTAACATTTGGCTGAGTCTTTATCACCTTCTTCCCCCACCTCTGACTTTTGTCAGATTGCTCATAATTTCAGTCTCAGTGATCTGACTCTCTGTTGTTGTTGTTTTTTTTTTAATAAGAATGGTGAGGTGAGTGTGACTGAAAACACAGAATGTGCACTAATATTTCCTGTGCCACATCAGATCACTAAAATGACTAAAGAACATCCTGAATGCTAAAATTCTCAGCACGTATTTTCTGTCAAGACTAACACTGAAAAGGAATTGCCCCAGCCAATCAGACATGGGAAAACACTGACTTACTGGCCTAGAAAAAAATGTATTTCCCAATTTTTGCAGCATCTCTATTCTGCTTGGCAGGGAAAGGTGGCCAGAGTCGGGATCTGTGGTAGCACAGTACTTGGAAATCCCAAAGACACTCCAGGCACATTGATGAGCCTATTAGGAGAAGCAGTGCAGAGTGCTCAGGGCAGTAGCCATGGGAAGCAGGCGCTTTGCCAAAGCTCTGCTGAATATCTCTCTGCTGATAGAAATCATTCATGCTTTTTGGCAATGATTGTTGCAATAGTATCTGTAGCTGCTTTTGTGATGCCCTGAGTCCATTGATGACTGCTTGCAAAGAATAACAAATAATAAAAAGCTTGTCGAGTTCACCAAGTAATTGCTTGCTGGGTACTTAACAGCTGCTCAGGAACAGTTTCAAGAGCATCCTAGTCCTGTCTTCAGAAAGATCTTTGGAAATGTAGTTCTCTGGAGTTGTTTTAATTAACTGTGGGCTCCCAACAGCCTACCACAGTTTTGAAAACTGTACTTGAATGCCCAAGAGGGTCATAATGAAGAACAGCTTGTGGTGTCAGGAGAGCTGCTAGAACAGGAGCAGTCCAAAGGGAGCATGCCAGTGAAGGCTGCACGGTATGCAGTGAGAGGGCATCGTGAGCTTGGGTGAGCTGAAATGTGCAAGAATCCAGCAAAAAGGAAACTCTGTGATGTTCTCCAGTTTTCAGATCTGTTTTGCTTTCCTTTATTCCCTTTCTCCTCAGGACCAGCACTGCCAGGCAGCCAGCTGTGTGTGCAAAGTGGGGTTTGGATTCTCCAAGCCATTCTCGCTCACCCCTAAAACCAAAGGTGACCATAGAGTGCATTTCCATGTAGCATCCTTGGTTGCAGGGCATGAGCATCTCCCTCACTGCACTGCCAGGCAGCTGGAAAGGTACCATCTGCTTTTCACAGAATCATAGAATGATCTGGGTTGGAAGAGACCTCCATAGGTCATCCAGTCCAACCCCCTCTGCAGTAAGCAGAGGCATCATCAACTAGATCAGGTTGCCCAGAGCCCTGTTGAGCCTCACCTTGAATATCTCTTGGGATGGGACCTCAACTACCTCCCTGGGCAGCCTGCTCCAGTGTTCTGCTACCCTCATGGTAAAGAACTTGTTTAGGGCAGCATTAATAAAAGCAGTAGAAAAGAATCGGTTCATAGTTGGGCACTGAGAGTGGAGCTAGATCCTGCTTGTGAGACAGCTGCAGGTGTATTTTTCGTTTCCTGAGCTCGCTGCTGGTTTGTTTTGCTGCCTCTTAATTTTTTTTTTTTTTTTTTTTTTTTTTTTTTTTTTTTTTTAACACCCATTTTTTTTTTTTTTTTTTTTTGTTTTTTTTTTTTTTTTTTCTTTTTTTTTTTTTTTTTTTTTTTTTTTTTTTTTTTTTTTTTTAAAAACCCACATTAATTATTTCTGTTCCTGGAAATTTCTGTCTGTTTTTTTGTTTGTAAGAGCTGGGTGTCTTGGAAGATTAATTTGTCCTTTTGGACTGCGGATGGACCGCTGCTATTTTATAACCACCGACGGTGGTCGTAAGGAGTGAGGAAGGATGCAGTAAAATACACTGATGCTGACAGTGTAGAAATAGTGCATCTTCTTGCTGTTTTGATATTTTGAGAGAAACCTTTTATCACTTTAAAAAACTGGCTGCGTGTCAATACGATACGTTAAAAACAGAAGTAGGAAACTGCAGGCTTTTAATTTGTGCCATTTGAACCCTCTTACCTTGGATGAATGCGGCGTGTAAATTATAGTTCCCATGAGGTAAAAAAATCAGTCAAATGCTACTTAACCTTTACTCTGCCATGTTTCGTGTTCCATTTGTGCTTAAAGAGAATATGTGCGCAGGCTTTCATCTCGCTACGGGGCGAAATCATCCTGAGGGTTCCCGTAATGACACAAAATGTCTTTCAATTCGGATTGAAGGTGAGCAAAACCGCTGTCGGCTCAGAGATCTTGCAGCTGAAGTGGTTTCAGAAATTTTGTTTACCATTCAAAGGTGAGGAGCTGCAAGAGGTTATTTTCTTTCATTCAGCAGAGCTGCAGCGATTGCTGCTGCTGACAGTCTGCCTGGCCGATAAGTTAATACCACAGCTTCTGTTATAACTGGTTTGCATGGCTGTGCCTTGTGCTGGGGGATTGCTATCTTGGATGGGCATTTTCCAAAGTTCATCTCCTGCGAAATACTTATTTTTTTTTTTTTCTTAGTTTTTCCAAGAAGAAATATTAATCTCTTTTGAGTTGCTTAATAGAGAAAGCAGCTTCTCTCCATGATAATTTCCTAGTAAAAGAGTCGGAAATTTGTCAGCTTTGATGCTTGACATGCAAAATACCTGACCCAGAACCCGCTACGTTTCCTAGAAAAAGTTTTCTTTTGACTTACGCGTTTGGATCAGGTTTACAGTTCTCAGTGAAGCTGGTGCCTAAGACTGCACTCTACGTAATTTACTCAGTGATATTAATGAGAGTCTGAAAGATGTACCTTGGCACTGTTTAGAGACACTTAACTCTTCTATTTTTGGAAGAGAGAGTTTTGTCATAATAAAAAGCAGAAAAGAAATTTGAGATGTTTTTCACATGAAAACGTTCACTGGGAAGAAACCACAACGAAAGAAGAAAATTGGGGAAATGAGAAATTTGTTCAAAATAGCAGATTTCAGGGTCTGTCCAATATTTGCATTCTCTTAATTCAAAAGAGTTCCTTCAAAATAATTTAAAAAAAAAAAAAAAACAAACTAATGCATCTCTTCAGTAGTGAGCTGTAGTGATTACACTGGAAACAGATGTGCTGCTGCACTGGGAGCCAGCTCACAGCAAACTGCCTCTGGCCAAACAGGAGCTGAAGCAAGGGATGGGTGTTACACTCTCACCCTAACACCCCTCGTTCTGCTCACCTGCCTGTGCTAGAGACTTCAAACTCTAATTCTATTTAATAATAATAATAACAATAATATTTCAAACACACTACTTTTTTTTCTTAAAGAAATTAATTTTTTTCCTAACATTACGATGCTGAAGGGACTTAGACAATTTCTCTTACAAAAAAATGCTAAGGGCCTTGGGACTTTTTAGCCTGGAGAACAGAAGACTGTGGTGGGGATCTTATCAATACTTAAAGGGTGGGTCTCAGAAGGATGGGGCCAGTCTTTTCTTCAGTGGTGCCCAGTGACAGGACAAGAGGTAATGGGTACAAATTTGAACATAGGAAGTTGATCTAAACATGAAGAGGAACTTCTTTGTTGAGGGTGGTAGAGCACTGAAACAGGCCACTCAGTGAGTTGGTGGAGTCTCCTTCTCTGGAGTCCTTACAAAGCTGCCTGAATGCCATCCTGTGCAACCTGCTGCATGTGAAGTGAACCTGGTGTGGGAGCTGGTTAAGGTCCCTTCCAGTCCCCATCATTCTGTGATTCTGTGGTTACATGGAACAGCTGCAGAGAAGGGAAATGTGCAGGTTGGCGTGGTTTAAAATGCTGAAGTTGGCTGCACTGGATATCTTGTACATTTAATTAGGTACACTTGAGAGCATATAGAAATATTATTGAATTTCACACTTAACAGGGACAAACAAATCTAAGAAATTTATTACATATGTTCAGCATGGCAAAATAAGAGCCCATGGAGGAAGTTTTTGCCTTAAACAAGCTTAGTTTTAATCATAATGATTCATGTATACAGAATCAAATCCTAAGTGTTTATTTTAATTCCTTTTTTGTGCACTCATGAGGCAGAATTCCTGCTGATGTCCATGACTGGAGATCTGCAGGTGTTCACCTGAGTAGAAAATGAGTAAAAAATGGAGGAAAGACCATGAGAATTGCTTTTTTTTTCTCCACTCTTTTTGTGTAAGTGTGCTTTGAATAAATAAAAAATACTTTAAACTGCATTGAAGCAGTGAGTGAGAACAGTGTGCTGGATTGCAGTTCTCCTCCACAGCCTTTGTGTGCTTTGGAGAGTTTTTGAAAACAGCCTGGCTGGTGTATTTTATCCCTAATATGGAGTTGAGAGGATTGATCAAAACAAATGCTTCTTCAGGCCAGAAACTTCTTGTTGTGACCAAAAGGAAGAAACAGAGGGAGGGGAAGAAAGAAGGGACTGGGAAAATCTGGACTCTGTTTGTATAACCCTCCAGGAATGGTGCTCAGTATTCTTATTTGTAGAGCTGAGAAAAGTGAAAATTCAGTGTAAATAGTTCAGAACTGCTTTGATTTAAAGAGGTTTAACTAAATGTGAGCTCCATTTTAATAAAAAAAAAACCAAACCAAAACACACACCCAAAACCCCCAACAAACCCAAAACCCAAATGAAAAATGGTTATAGAGTGTGTGTTTTCAGGGCTGGTGTTAGACACAGAAGCCTTTCTGACTCCATGCGGTCGTCAGATGTGTAAATAATGAAACTACAAAGCATGACTTTCACTTGTGGACAGTCCCTAATTTTCCCCCAACCTCTCCAAAAGCCTATACAATAATAGAAAGAAGTTTCAAATGTGAAAAAATGAAACTTGGTCTTTACTGATGCTTCATATATGAAAAGAGTCAGCAATACAGGGAAGTAGCCAGCTCCGGTGAATGGTGCAGGACGGAGTTGTCCCTTTCTAGGGCAGCAGCTCAGCTTACCTGCTTTTAGCAGCAAGGAGAAGCCATTGCCATCACTGACCATGTTGGTACCTTCACAGCTTGGTCCGAGGCCTATTCTGCACAGACTGTCATGGAACAGGCAGCATTGGATGATTCTATTGTCACTCATCTCCCTAACTCAGTAGTAAGGGAAAATATTTAATGATGGGGGGGGGGGGGAAAGGCAGCAGATGACTGAGGGATGGGTGCCCAAAAGGCACTAGGAGGAGCATCAGGACATGTGGAGATCCAGTCCAGAACTTTCAGTCCACGTCTTTCTGCATAGCTAATAAAGTTTATGAGTGGAAAAATCACTCACAAAAAACTTTACAGTGAACCTCTTGCAGGCACTGGGAGCAGTAGGGAACCACTGAGCTTGTGGTGATGGACTCTTTTGATAGAGGGTACTGTACTGGAGGGAAAGGTGGTCAAAACATGCTCCAGGTTCCCTGCAAAATTGAGTTTGAAAGTTTACTGAAGGTTTTCGAGAACCTTTTGTTTGGATTAATGTAAGAGCATAAAGCATTTGTGGATATTTTTGGAAGAGGAAAAATATTCCTGATTCTTATTTGTTACATGTCTGAGAATAGCCATTTCAGCTGAACTTGTTTGCACAGACTGGGTAGTAGTCAAATTGGGAAATCATTTGACCTTCTGATCTGTGTGATGACCAACAGGGACACGTTGCAATATTGGTATGACATGGCTTTAGGTGGCTTAGTAATGTAAAGGAGGCTGGTAACATGAGCTTGCTGTATTTTTCAAATATGCTTATTTTCTCTAGCAGCTCTCTTAAGTATTACGCGTAAGCCAGCTATGCAGCTGGACTGGAAATGCCTTCTGGAGCTTTGCAGTTGACTGTGGATTTTGTACATTGGAAAGCTGAGAGACTGCATTCTGAGTAATGCACCCTCTGCAAAGCAAAAAGTGTGCTCTAACATTTAAAGAGCCTTTCAATGGCTCCAAGATGAAGGCTGTGGTGACAGTTCCCAGTTCTGCGGCCAGGGCCGTGCCCCTCGGCAGAGGTGTGCAGCCGCATACGTACAGTAACTGCAAAGATCTCTGAGCATCTTGGCTATTTTGGGAAAATGTTCAGACAATACATCAGTCTAGTTTTGAAACAGCTTCAAACATTTTACCACTGAAACCTCTAAAGCAAATGTTACAGAACATGCAGCTTGTCTGTTTATCATCTCTAAGACTATGTGAAATCATATGTGAAAAGCGATAAGAATCACAGTATCTCCTTTGGTTGCTCAACATGAAAAGCTGATGAAGAGACAGTCATTTAGAAGACATTCTTCAGAATAGCTGCAGAACAGAGAGGTTTGCTTAGGCTGTCTCCGTAGAGAAATGAAGGTGAGATTGTAACCCAGGTAGATAGGTATGGTCTTTTAAATGTGGCCCAGCAGAAGTGAAGGCTTTGGTTCAGCTTAGCCATCAAATCTGTTTCTAGCGTTCCCGGAGTTCAATTATTACCCTGTGCTGATGGCTCTTCCTTTTTATTTATTTTTTTTTTTAATTTTTTTTTTTAGTCACTGTTCTAGGGATCAGGTGGGTTGTGTTCCTTACTGCATGTCTGGCAGTGATGGGTGGGGAGGGTCACTGGGTCCCCAGCATTTGTACTGGTGCTCTTCTGCCTTGGCAGCACACCAGGCGTGTCATATCAAGCAGGCATAAAGAAAAGGTACCAAAAGAGTAAAAGAAATGTTGATTCCTGCTCTCTACGTGATTCCCAAAGCCAGACTGAAGCCCCTATACTGGTGAAGTGGTGTTCTTAGGGATGAAGTGGGTTCTGCACAAACCCTGTGGCAGAGCCTGGCAATAGAAACCTACTATTTTACCCTAAGTTGCTGTCATTTCACCAGAGAAGAGATAATCCCTTCTGGAGAACTACAAGGGTCCAGTAAAGCTAAATGGAAAAAGACCCCTCCTGATTTTTAGTTTTTCTACCCCTTATATAGTCATAAAGCATCTTTTGTACACGAGCTTGCTTCACTCTGTGAAGGTACAAATACTAAGGCTGTGGATAAGACTGAAGTGGAAAAGAGGAGCATGTAAATCTTTCTTCATAACAGAAATACAGAAAACAAATGTTCTCGACTGCATGAGTGTGAACTAAACTGAGGACAGAATTTAGGCATAAAGCTGTACTCTCCTTCCTGAGGCAGGGAGAGCCTCAGAATAGGGTTTCTCTATCCTGGGAGAAAAGAAGTCCTATGGTCCCACGAGCCCCATCTGTATGTGGAGCAGAGGGGCAGGCATTGTACAGTGACCTGTACTAGTGGGAGGTGTCCCTGCCTATGGCAGGGGGTTGGAACTAAATGATCCTTGAAGTCCCTTCCAACCTTACCATTCTATGATTCTATAACTCAATGCCAAGCCTGAGCCCATCATTCAAATTCCCTTTCCCTTATGTGTTTTAAATAGTTTTGAAGTAGCTAAGCTTCTTGTTACTGGATGTATCTCTTTGTTTTTAGATTTTTTTTTTTTTTTTTTCAGAGAACTTACATATAAGATACTTTGATATTAACAGTGTTACTTTTAAAATATTTTTTTAATTGTTATATTAAAGAAGACAGTGGAACCAATTTTAAATTTGCTTCTGTGCTACAAAATCCATACTTATGCTCCTGGAGTAGTTGAAACCCTGACTCCGGTGCATGAGTGCAGCATACTGGCAGGGAGGCACACAGAACAGTGGTATGGAAGGGTGAGTGTTGGCTCTGGCTGCAGGAGGTGAATACAGTTTTGTGTACTCCTTTCCTAGCAGGAAGAACAGTGCAGTGATGGAGCTGAGGTTCTCCAAGGAGACCCTTACATCATGGGGTAACATGAGGGATGGGAGGTACACAGACAGTTGAGAAATTCTAGTAAAGAGACTCATTGCAGGAGCATCCAGGTGACTCTGAACCTTTTCATAGAATCATGGAATTGTTTTGGTTGGAAAAGATCTCCAAGATCAAGTCCAACTGTCAACCTAAGACCACCATGGCCATTAAACCATGTCCTGAATTGCCATGTCCACACATTTCTTGAACATTTGCAGGGATGGTGACTCCTCCACCTCCTTGGACAGCCTGTTCCAAAGCCTTTCAGTAAAGAAATTCTTTTCCTCATTGTTTAACCAGCTGTGTGGTGCACTAAAGCCAACTGGAAGTGCTTGCATGAAGATTTTTCTGTAGGTTTTTGTTGTGTTGTGTTATTTTTTTTTTTCCTGGAACTGTTTTGATGGTGTTTATGATCTGACAGCAGTAGTGAGTCACTGTATCAAAGTTGCGGCCAGGAAAGGGAAAAAAAAAAAGGTATATACTGAATGTTGTGGACTGATGCTGCATATGGCAACACAAATAAGTGCTCTATGGTGAATGGTGTGGCAGCTTGGCTCTGTACCTGTATTTGCTTTTAAAAACCTTAACAAGTAAGGTGATCTGTTATTTTATTTGTAGGAGTAAAACTTGGAGAGAGGGAAGTTTCTCTTAGTCTTAATCATATGTGCTGAATTTTGCAGGAACCTCCAAAATGATGGGTTGGAGGAAGATGAATGTTTTTCAGTTTCTGAAGTTCTTAAGTATTGCCTTAACTCTATGATCTACAAGTAAAGATGTCTTTTTGCTGGCATGACCATGAATGTGGTCACTTTTTTTCTTATTTTTCCACTTTTCTACCTTGTTGACAATCACCTGGCAAAAGTGCAGTCCAGATTGGAACAAATGCACCCAGGTGTTAGCAGCTTTTCTGATTCTTTTGCCCATATTTAATCTGATCTTAAATGGATACTATTGATTAGACTCCTTTCAAATATGTATGGTTTACTTGATGTGTGGTGAAATGTTATTCCTCTCTTGTGTGAGTGGAGCATAAAAGGTGAAAGTATACAATTAATTTGCCTACAGTTTCTTGAAAATTGTATGCTGGATTTCTGTGAATGCACTGTATGGAACAGTATTTGAAGCAAATTATTGTTATTTAATCTGGATTTTACCTGAGTATTTAAAGTCAACAATTATGCTGCATTTTTGGTGCTTAGTGGCTTTTTAGAAACCTGGCCATTTCTTTCACAGAGTTGATGGCCCTAATACTGATCTTCAGAAGGCATTCAATAGTGCACAGCATAACTTCATAGAGCTGTGATTTTCCTAGAATCATAGAATGGTAAGGTTGGAAGGGACCTCAAGGATCATCTAGTTCCATCCCACTGCCACAGGCAGGGTTTTATGGGGTCAGTGCTGATAAATCTGGTGCAGACATCCTAACAAGTGGCATAATCCACACCATGGATCAAAGTTCATTGCAGGCTGGTTGCTGAAGCTGGATTAGCTGAGCCATGTGGGTGGTGCTGGCTCCCTCCTTCGTGGCTGCAGCCCATGCGGTAGCTCTCCAAGAAGAGTGAGTGTTCCAGCTGTGGCACAGCCAGCCTTGCAAGCAACCTGCTATAAATCCTAGTAAAAGTAGTCATGTCCTCCCTCCCTGCTCTCCCCACAAATGCACAAAGAAAATCCTGAGCAGCAGGTGTGATGTTTTCTTGGGGGCCTTTTTCCTTCACATTTTAATTGAATAAGTGCCACCAGCTGCATGGTCCTTGAGTGACAGAACATTGCATACTGTGCTGAGGAAGCAGAAAGGCTGGCACAGGTGAGGTCCTTGTGTTTTCCTCTGTATTGCCACCATTATGTGGTGGTTCCCCACCCCAGCCTCAGTCCAAGCCATTTTTGATCTGCATAGCACTTGCTTGCCTGAAGTCTGTGTGAGTGGCAGTGGTGACCATTTCTGGTTAAACATCACTGTGACCTCCTTGAGGTCAGTCTTACCCAAGCTGCTGGGTACTGCCCCACCAAACTAAATTCCCTGGAAAAAGTCCCCAGAGTGGTTATATTTCAGTGCTGCTAACAGGGCAAGACTCTCTCACCCACTTTCAAGACAAAAGATGTGATAGAGAGAGGGTTATTAAGTAGGTGTGTGCATTATAATGGATGATTTATCTGCTTAGTATAGACCATCCTCGTGGTCACTTAACTGCTGGTTCATTTAGGCTTTTGTTAAATGCATTAATTGGAGGAGACAATGTCCTTGATTCATTGCACTGGATTAGCCAGGCAAACCTTGAGGTAGTTTTGTCTTTTATTTCTTGACTACAACTATATAATTTAAAATTGCAGCTTTCTCCCTGTGAAGAGTTCATTTCAAAACAAGCTCTCTCCTCCTGGTGTGCAGAAAATGGTGTTTGTTATGGTGAAATGCAAACCAGGATTTGGTGAGCAAATGGGTTTCTACCTGGAGGCTTGATTTGTGTGTCAGAGCCTGGTTTACAAGGCAAGGAAGGGACTGGTGGATAGTCCAGGAGCCTTGAAAAAGCTGGAGGTGCGTTGCAAATCAACAAGTAAGAAAAAAATGCTGTCTTGAAAGACCTTGGGTTTCAGTTCCCTTTTGAAGGGCAGAATGGTACATGAAGGTTGAAAAATGTCAGAGCAGTCACCTATGTCAGCAAGTAAATGGGAAACCAGCAGCGATAAGATATTCAAAGAAGCATGGAGGGTACTGTCCTGGGCATAATGCAGTTTGTCTGACCTGTCAGTCAGGTTCACTGGGCAGTTTCAGTTGCGAGGTGGGACTAGCTAAACAGAACAGACTTTTCTGTGAGAACGAGACCTTCATTTGAATTCTTCTTCGGCAAAGCCTGGCAGGCGTTGCAAGTGTCGGTTCTTCTGCCTGCCTGCTTCTGCAGAAAACAAGAGATGGTTCCTGGAGGTTGGAGTCCAGGTTGAGAAGTAGGTTGGATGAGGCCTTCTGGAGTTTACTTCTGTAGAGTTTTCTCATACAAAATACCCAGAACTCATGTAGGACCATGAGTCTTTCCCTCTTCTTTATTTCTGTGTTTGAGAAGCTCCAGGGCCCTGGAGGAGCAGGCTTTGAGTCAGTGTGGTTCTCCTCCTGTCCCTGTTTGCAAGGTATGAGGGAATATTTGAAACTTGAAGTGGGGTCTTAATCCAGGGAACACAAGGAGCTAGCTGTGCTCCTCACTCTGCACCTTCTTCAAGTACAACTCTAGATCTGGTCCATATTTGAGTTCCTAAGGTAGCACCAAGAAAAAAGTGGTTCCTCAAAGGGGTAGTGTTAAGCTAATAGTACTGAGAAGTCTAGAAACACCTTTTTTTTTTTCTTCCCCCTGGAGGATGGTGGTAGTCTTCAGCAGAGTTTCCTTAGCTGCATGTGCATGCTTTTAATTGATGGCTGTGGCAGTAGTTTTGAAAGTCAGTAGAATCACAGAACAATTGCCTATATTGGAAAAGACCTTTAAGAGTCCAATCATTAACCTAATACTGCCAGGTCTTTGACTAAACCTAAGCACCACATCCACATGATTCTTGAATGCCTGCAGGGACTGGGAACTCCACCACTGCCCTGGGTGAGCCATTACAACCATCATCATCTACATCTTTGCACTCCAGGTTGGTCAGGCTGTCACACCAGGCCAAATGAAAGTCTGTCTTTTTATTTGTTGAAAGCACCTAAATATAAGCAAAAGGTCCCTCTCACCCTTGTTAGGGATAAGAATCCAGCCCATGTTTTCCCGTGGAGGCACATTTCTAACCACTTCATTAGTAACTTAAAGCCATTTGTCTTGAAATCTTCCTGTTTTGTCCAGCCGTGGCTGTTTGCTCACTTTGTCTTTTTCCAGACAAGGCATTTGTAGGTGGCTCAGAGCAGACAGTTTGATCAATTCTCTTCTGCTTTCATACACTGATAGTTTTAAGTTTACAAAAAGGGAAAGAATGTGAGCCTGGGAAGGAAAAAAAAACCAAAAAAACCCAACATATGATTGAAGCTTTCCTCCCTTTCTTTCTCCTTATGCTTTAGGTGAAAGTCTTTCAAACAGTAATTCCTCAGCGCCTTTCTTCTGCCGTTCTTGCAGGCCTGTGGAAGATGTGTGCTACCTACGTGCTCTGCCCATCAGTAGTACATCTTTCAATGGCAACAGTCAAGGGCTGCTCCCAGGCAGACAGCAGCAAGCTCCATTGATGGCAGACTATTGCATTTCTTTAATTTTTTTTTTTTTATTATTTATTTCCCCCCTCCCCCTCCCTCCTTTCTTTCCTCTCTCATCTTGCCTTGATCCTTTTTATCTTGGCCTCACGATTGCTTTTTGCCAAGCTTTGGGACAATGAGATCCCTCAGAGGCAAGGGTTAATGTTGTTTGTTTGTAGAAGAAGGGTGGGGAGTGCTGCAGCTCGGCTGAGATAAAAGGTACCACCGGGAAGTGGTTTTCTTGGCTGGGGAAGGCAGAAATGCTTTTAGCCTTGTGACCCAGTTGACTGGCTCCAAGCTTCACGCCGCTGTGAGGTAGCAGGCCCAAGGGCAAGGGCTTATTCTGTGGTTTTCAGTGTGGAAGAGTTTCCCAGGAGCCAGTGTATAATTTTCACTCAAAGGCTCATCTTTGTTATTCACACAAAGAAAGTCCTTTTGTTGTGGCCCCTCGTCAACAGTCCATGTCTGAAGTTTCCCTGCAGTGTCCAGCCAGAGTTGCTTGTTTCTGTGGGCCCACGTCTGGCAACATAAAACTTGAGTGATTTGAGTTTTCTCTCCAAATAAGAGTAATTATTTGTCTGAATAAGCACCACACATTTGTTGCATACTTTGCTTCCTCTGGGACTCTGCAGAGTATCAGTACTGAATGTGTTTTCACTGCACAGCAGTTGGTGTGAACACAAAATGGGTGAGATACACCAAGAGAATGATTTAGGTGGTGTTTTGGAAGCATAGGAATTAAGCTGGGTCTCATAATTCAACTGCGTGCTGCCAGGCCTGGCTCTCTCTCCTGTGCCTGCACCAGAGCAGGCATTGAATCTAGGATGCATCTGCAATCATCCATAGCATCTCTGCCACCTACTAGTCCACTGTAAGAGGAATGGCCTTAGTGGAAACTGCCTTTCCTCCAGGTTATCAGACAAACTTCTGGCTGGAGGTACCTCAGCCAGGTAAGGAGTGGAGCGATGCTCCAGGATGATAACAAAAAGTAGATGAAGTTTTGTAGGCATGGTTAACAGGAAACAGTGGAGACTATAAACAAACCAAGAACGAAAGCAGGAGTGGGTGTTTGGATATCTTGAGAGATGGTTTTCCTTTGGTGGGATGAGGGGGTGGGGAATACACTGGGCAGAAGAAGGTTCAAAGATTGTGAAATAGACTTTCTAGAATGGCACCTGTGTGAATTTGCGGCACTGTAGCTCTGGCTGGCCTAGCAGACCCGATGTGATGGTACCATGTTTTCATTCAGTGTGGTTCTTTGGGGTCCTCTGTGCAAGTGGTTTTCACAAAGATGAAAGGCAAATTGGGCCTTTCTTTTAGGCAAAATAATACTTTCTGAAGCAACATTTTTGTGTATGGTATGAGTGCTTATGAAGCCTCATGTTTATCTTACACCACAGGGATTCTGACAGCTGGTTGCCAAAATACAGCAACCTGCTGGAATCCAGATCCTTTTGAAAAATGCCCAAACTTGTGTTAGCTTCTGTGTGGGGCAGCCTCACCTGATGTTGGAGGGGATAATGATCCTAAAGCATACACTATGATATGAGGAGTAATTTGTTTGGAAGCCAAAAGAAATTTCATTATTGGATTGGTTACAGAAACAAAGCCATGGGCAATAGAGGTGGGCATCCCTGGGGGTGGTTGACAGCTTTCCTGAGCTATGCATGGCAAAAGCAGTGAGTCTGTGGAGGAAAGGGTTGGTGCTGTAGACCTGGGATCCACCCTGGGAGCTTTCCAGGGGTTTTTCACTGGTCCAGACTTGATCCAGACCTGTGAACTGAGAGCTTGGCTCTGAGCAGGGGCTTGTGATGATGCTCCTAGAGCTGGTCTGGTTTAATCTAAGAGGAATTCAGTTGATGTTTGCTGAGACTCCTCTGAGAAGTGAATGAAAGTGCGTTAAGTGAAGCCTAATGCACTTTGTCCCAAAAGCATTCTCTGGGTTTGAACTGAAATAGTAAAGGCACCTCTAGAGCCTGCCAGCACAGTCAGGCCCCGGCTGCTCTTCGTGTGCGGATATTCTAGGATCTGAATTGGTTTAAATGACACTTTTGTTCTGAGTGAACTCTTAAACTTCCCATGTTTACACTTCAATTGCTTTTAGAAAATTCCTAAATGGTAGAAGAGCTATTTCTGCTTGTGGCATGCTGGTTTCCAAGCCATACAGGCTGCAGAGACAAGTTTCCTAAACTCACTCCAGTACCAAAGTTTCTTCCTCACTTTTTATTTTTCGCTAGTCTAAGTGTTCTTCTTTGAGATCTTTGATGACATAATATGTACTTACATTTCAGAAAGAATCACTTTCATGAGAAGTTTAAAAAAAATAAATATTATAATCAGTGAAGCATCATAAATAACTTTTATGTCTAAATCAAGCTATTAAAAGCTTTTTTATTTTTAAGTAGATAGGGGAATAAAATAGCTGCATAGTTCATAAAGTGGTATACTATTACTGCCTGCTGTGCCCATGAATTATGCCAGCTTTTTACACTTGTGAAGTAAAAAGCAGATTAGAACTGTGATCAATGTATTATCCTATATTTCTTATTGTGCATTATATTTCCTTTTTGGAGACTAAATGGCTACTAATGACATAATTACAATTGTTTGTCACCACCATAATGTGTGATTTCCTATCTCATCATGAAGATGTAAGTTAGATAAAGGAGGAGTTTTGGCAGGAAGACAAAGTGCAGTGATTTATTAAAGACCAGATGTGGTTGTTAAAAGCTTTTTCTGCAGAAGGCTCAATTGAGTGATGCGAAATAGGAACGAAAGCTCTGAACCACCCCAGTCGGTGGTTCTTGGTGTGAGTGACACAGCTGCTCAGAGGAGTGTGACAAATGAGTGGCGTGTTTTATTGTTGTGTACAAATCTCTGCTCGAACTTAAAACAGCATAAAAAAAGTTTTTAGAATTGCTCATGCCATTTGAAGTGGATGTTTAAAGGAAATAATTACGCTGAAATGGAGTGGATGGCTTGAAAACCTCAAATTCCATGGAAGCAGCTCAGGATTGTATTAAGTCAAAGAATCTCAGGTTTTGAGAGGAGAGAGGTTACTGAGGCGATTGACACCAAAGCCAAGTGTGGTGGAATATTAATAAGCTTTGTTTTGATGCAGGAAAAATATCAGTGAACATCAGCATAATGCCATCAAAGTCAAGCTGAGAACTTGCCTGTGTCCTCCCACAGAGGCTGGTCTGCACACTTCCTTCCAGAACGGATGGATGCTCCTAAGGAAGGAGGAACATGCGCACAACGGCTGCCAAGCGCGGCCTTGCTGCAGGGAAGTGAGGGGCAAAGCATAAGCAAGGACAATTAAGGAGGAAATAATTTGTTGTTTAGATCTGAACTTGTGCCTGAGCAAGCCCTGGTGTGATTGCAGAGGAACTGTGGCCAGCCCCTGTCCCATGGGAACATCATTACAATGCTTTTCCCGGTCCTTGTGCAGCACCATCTCTTTGCGTCTCTTATTTTGGCGTCTGGTAGCGCAAGTTAGCTGTGACTATGGCTGCTGTCCACCACCTCCTTGGCAGTCCATACCTCCCACTAGCCCGGGTGGTCTTTGGGACCTGGTGCTTGCAGGAGTTGTGTCAGACTGTGTGCGCCCTTGTTTCAGACTTGGGACGAAAGGCTGCCTCTGGCTCATTTCTGAGGTGTGACTGGTTTTGGTCTGCTCGCAAATTGTGATGTGCATCTGTTTGTGTCTTAGATACAATACTGTTAATTAGTGATATTGATTAATATTAGTAGATGTGAAGAGATCAATAGTGATGGGGGACTTCTGAAGGCAAATCACCTTTCCTTGTCTTTTGTTGCTCTCAGCTACATTTCTCTGATCGAAACTCACCCAATTGCAGAATGGTAGGGTTGGAGGGGACCTGTGGAGACCATTCAATTCAAGCCCCCTGCTAAAGCAGAGTCACTAAGAGCAGGTTGTCCAGAATCACAGCCAGATGAGTTTGGAATCTCTCCAGGGAAGGAGACTCCACAACATCCCTGGGCAGCCTGTCCCAGGGCTTCAGCACCCTCACAAGAGATTTTTTTTTTAAATTTTTTCTCTCCTGTTTAGATGGAACCTCCTGGGTTCTGGTTTGTGCCCTCTGCCTCTTGTCCTGTCACTGGGCACCACCAGAAAGAGTCTGGCCCCCATCCTCTTGACACTTGTCTTTTAGATATTGATGAGCCCTGAAAAGATTTCACAGAAGTCAAGATACTCAGGCTGGGAGATAGAATGATAGCTTCAGTGTCTCTCTTGCCCTGATTTTAGGATCTTTTATGCTTACTTTGTCTGCTTGCGTCCTGCTTAGACATGTCTTGTGTCTTGCTTGCTAGACATGGCAGGTGGTTGATAGGTGATAGAGAGGGAACAAGAGAAATGTTCACAGAAACAACTTCCGATAAGCATCTCAATTGCTTATATATGTCTTGTGGTCTGTGAATTGTGCTGAAGTGTCATGGGATTGGTTTTATTTGAATTACCTGGTGCTGCTCCTGGTTAGGCACTTTCCTGGCTTTGCAGCTTACTGTGATGATGCCTTCCACTGAAGCCAGTACAGCACAGCAAGTTTGGAAAGAATATTAGAATAGAATAAAACATGATGCAGCCTTTTTGTCAATTTCTCATCAGATTTTGGCCTAAGATTATTTTAAAAATTATTTTCTTTTAATCATTATTTTATCTGAACTGGTAAGCCCATCCCCTTTTATGAATAGAGTTTAAGCTAACTTTGAGTTTCCTGTCTTCCTGTTTAATCCAGACCTTTATCATTGCTGGCAGGCTAGGGAAAAATGCTATTGTCTCAAAGTCTGGGATAACCGAAAGTCCTGTTTGGACACATTCAATTTCATGACTTTTAAAGCAGCCTTTTTCAAATGAGTTTTTGTTTTCTTCTCTCCGTTGTGTTTGTTTTATTTTTCCCTGCTCCCAACACAATCAAAATGTTGTTTTCCGAATTGAAATGCCTTTTTTTTTCTTTTTTTTCCTTCCCCACTCTGTGTCCTTTTTTAAGTCCCTCTTGCTTTTCCCCCTCCCACAGAAATAGAGTGTATTGCTACAGGCATCACAGATTCATTGTCAAAATGCCATGCTTGGCATGTCAGGGATAGAAATCAAACTCAGTTACCAGTTCTGGATCGCTTTGCACTGTTGAGCAGTGGCAGGCAAAGGGCTTGGTGTGGAGAAGTCTTCACTGAGAGAGTACAACTAATATTTCTTCTTTACCTATGAGACTTCTATCTTCTTGGCTTTAGCTGTTCTTAGGTGAATGGGCAGTTGCAGCAACTTATTTAAGTGGGGGTCAAGGCAGCATTGTGTGAGGTCTCTGGTGGCTTCTTGTATTCCCATGGGCATCTTGAGTATTGCAGTATCTTGTAGCACAGTCAGGTGGAGGTATCTTAGTCCTTGGATTTCAAAGGGCAGGGGTCAGACAAGCATGCTTCTCTTTTTAGATTCACCAGACAATGGCTTTTTAAAGGGATGGAGATCTCGGCAGAAGTGAGAGAAGTGCATTTTGACATTAAAAGATAGCAGAAAGGAGTCAGTAGTATTTGAGAAGCTCTCAATAAGCAAAAGGACCAAGATGCCCATGAAAGAAAAGGATTGCCTTTTTTTTTAATATAGCTGTCTTGTAGTCAACAAGGCATTGCCTCTTGTGGGAGGTGGATAGAATCCACCTGAGAAGGTGCAACTAGAAGCTTATTCCTCACTGGTGTGGAGAAGGCTTTTGTACCACTTTGCATTGATAGAAAAGCCCAAGAAGCTTTGATGGGAAGAGGAATTATGGATGAATAGCATAGGAAGAGGTGTGGTCCTTTCTCTGAGCAGGACAAAGGGAACTGTTCATTTTGGTAGCTCCAACAGGAACTTCTTAATGGAACAGAAATGCTCACTATTGTGTCCTGTGCTATCTCTGGGGTGAGTGGATGTGCTTGAGTAGGATAGCCCAGATCTCCTGGACAAACCTCAAAAACTTGAGCTGTCTTATAAAAAAATAGGAGTTTTACCACTAGTGGTGCTCCTTGAAGCACTGCAGAACTTACGCCTTTCTTATTTCACCTGATGTGAAAAGAAAATGCTGCAAGTGGGAAGTGGAGGGTCATGGCAGCTGGAAACAGCATTGCAGACACCACTGAAATGTTTAACCTTAATTAATAGCTGCACAGAATTTAAGATGGGGTGAGAGTTACTTCTGGGGGTGAACTCTCCCTGAGAGAGATGGTCTGCAGTATTCTCACTGCTCGTTTTCACTTGTTTTGGTGTCCACTTGTGAATTTGGTAAGAGGCTTTGTGTGTAGGGCTGCTCTGCCGCACTGAAGTGATTCTGTGTAATTTGTATTCATTGTTAATTTTAGTAACTGCACTGAGATTTGAATTACGCTAATCAACTTTTCTTGTAATTTGTGCAATTTACATACTGTACACACACTGCAAATGCAGGACTCTGATGCAAAACAAAGTTTAATTAGTGTAACAGGGCTACATCAGCTTTCCAAGTGACTGATTCCTAGTGTGGAAGACATCTGTAGCAACAGATCACAACACTGAAATGGCCAGGGTTAGCATAGGCTCCCACTGGGATTGGGACGAGTACAACCAGGACAATTATCTGTAACTACTGCTGTTAATCCATCAGTTGACCCACTTTCCCCTAATATTTGACTTGTACATAAAGAGGCACTGAGAATTCATGGATATGTCGACTTCTCTGGTTGCTATCCCACTGACAGAGAGGGTCAGAGGATGCTTCTCCTTAAGCACGATGTTCATCATCTGCTCTAATCCTTCTGCCTCATTTCTGTCAGTGTACTGCGTCTTACAGATCCTCTGTGGAACAGAGATCCCTTTCTGAAGGACCCATGGCCATTGACATTCAACAACCTGGCTGTGAACAGTTTTGGAGACAATGTGAAATATGATCATTTTGAAAACACAGAGTTATTTGTGGTTCCTGCCCTTTAACCCAAAATCATTTGCTTAGTACTTGTGATTTTACTTAGTTTTACAAGTGTATTTCTTTCTCTAGTTGTCTTGTGGAAAGACCTCTGCAGTGAAATGAAGAGGAGACAGACTGGTTACATAAAGGCAGTGAAACTGTTCATTTGACAGAATTTTGACAGCTCCAGGAAACAAAAAACTTGGGGCAAGAACAAAATAATTTTGCCTTTTTTGGTTGAATGTGCTTCAGTTCTTGCGATCTTGGCTGGAATCTGCAGCAAATGAGAATCTGGTGAGCTTTACATGGAGTTCAGATATTTATGGTTTTTAAAATGAAGAGTATTGATCCTTTAGAGCCAATAGGTTTGTCTTCAGAAAGAAGTCCTTAGCTGAGTTAACAGGTGCAGAGCCGGTGAGTGAAGAATAACCCTGAGAAAAAGCTTGAGCTGGGGTGAAAATCACTCATCAGTCCAAACCATACCTGGCTGTTAGAATGGCATTTCTACAGCTAGTTCGCTGCTAACTAGCTCTCATCTCTCTGCTTGCTTTCACTGCCGGTAGTAGTTGTCCAGTTGAACTCCATGAGATTATCTCCAGGTGTAAAGTCCAGCCTGCTCATAAATCTTCGTAGACCCAGGGCTTCATTTTGTGTCTGCTTAGGCCCCATGTGTCTTTTCCTAGGGAACATTCTTACTGTGTTGGTGATGACTTAGGAGCTTTACGCTGTCATCCTTTCAGGGCTGCTAATAGCAGGGATGGGGTTTAATGTCGATTTTGGTAAGCCTTATGTTAATACCATTGTTAACTAATTAGCATCCCTTGTAGGTTTGTCTATGACATTGGATGGGTGAGTGTAAATGAAATGGACTCTGAGCATTTTATGAGGTGTTACTGTGAAACTACTTCACTCATCATTACTTAAAAGCCAGGGATTTGATGTTAGGTATTACATCATGTGGAAACCAGTAGACCAAAAAAAAAAAGTGATCAATTTTTTTATTAGAATAAAGTTTTAATATGAGGCATTTTTAGATATGCATTATGAATATGAGTCATGTATTTCACACCAAAGCAAACGTATTATGCTTATATTTCTACTTCAAGGGTTGGGTTGGGTGGTTTTTTTTTTTTTTGGTATTTAAATACTAAATTTAATTCTATGGTTAAAAATGATTCATATTCAAATCTATTTTTATGCTTTATAATTAAATAAGAAAATACTGCTTGTACCTACACTTTTACTATTCTGGATCGTATTACAATTATTTCTTTAATTTGACCCATAAAACCAGTCCATTTCTTCATTAGTAAATTACAAGGATATCGCAACAGAAAAATGAGTTTTGAAGGTGTCTTACCATATCTAATGGGAATTTGAGTTTAGGATTTTCTCATTTCTTTCATTTATTCCTTTTGTAAAACATGAAGATACTTTCTAGGTAAATTAATCCCTTCAAAGGAGCAAAATAACTTCCTTTTTGGAAAGAGTTATTAAAGACTTATTCTTTATAATCTTAAATACCACTTCTGTTAGGCTGAACAATGCCTGAAAAAATTACACTGGTTTAGGGGGTGGGGGGGGGGGGGAAAAANGGGGGGGGGGGGGGGAAGAAGAATGATTACCAACCAGAGCCAAGTGTATTGCAATTATGTGATCATGGAAAAGTGAGCTTTCTGCTGGGAAAAACGTGATCTAGATTCCCATGAAATTTCTAAGTTTAAGTATTTTTGTAAATTAGGTTGTTCCTAGTTAAACAGGTGGCTTTAAAGGCTGGTTTCACTGTTGTTTTAATCATAGTTTAGTTACCATGGAGAAATATGCAAGTTAGCATTTATACACAGAAGTGAAATTTATGCTGCATAGATAATAGCCTAAATTTAGCATGACTTAAGTTTACCACTTCCTTAAGAAAAAAAGATATGCATGTTTTATTATTATACTATCACACTATCAAGAAGTTAATTTCTTTAAAATATTGGCAGATTTAAAAGTCAAATTTTTTTGTCCTGAAATGAACACTGTTTTCCCATTTTTTGGAGCTCCAGCTTGAATTTAATTCCCCCCCCCCCTTTTTTTTTTCCCCTTTGGTCGATTTCTCAATTTTTAGCTTCAGATGAGTTCAGTGCATGATTTAGAGCTGGTTTTAATTGCGCAACTGGCAGTTGAGGGATTTTGCAGGAGGGAAATCTTTGTTGTCCATTTGATGGAGGCCTTTCAGCTGCTTGACCCCTGGTTTATCAGAATGGAAATTTCTGTTACTGAACCGAAACAATACTGGGAGAGGGTAGAAAGTAGCGAGAAATCTGAACATTGTGTCTTAGAGAATAGAGCCTGTCCTGGCTTAGCTGAGCCTTGTAAGCAAGTGGAGATGCTGCGTGTCTTTGGCTGACCTGGAGAGCTTTTTCCTCTCACTCAGCTGCCTTTCCTAATTTAACATTTGTCTTTTCTTTTTTTTTTTTGCCCTGTGCTTTTAAGTTTCGCCGTCCTGTCTGTAGGACCTCGCCGCGGAGCTAAGTTTTCAAGGACAAATGTAGTAAGAGTAGCATGATCCAACAGGAGGTCCCCCAGCACACCGAGTGCAGCAGATCCCTTTCAACACCAGCTGTTCTCACAGATATAGATTGCTGCAGTGAAATTTTCTTAATATAATTCAGGAAGCTCTAGAGAATTCTCCAAAACAACTGTGCCAACAAGGAAAATGTTGAATTTTTCATCAGCTGCCCAACGCTGAGAGTTAGTGGGCAATCCGTTCATTCATGACCAGATGTTCAGTGTAGTAATGCTCTGCAGTTAACTTGAACCTTGTGGCCTGTTTACCGGTGTTTGCAAGGACATTGGCAGCAGCCAGGCGCTGGAGGATTGTGGCCTGAGAAGGTGTGAGATCCGCCTGTGTACCGGGGCTGCCTGGTTTTCCACCAGCAACCAGACAAGGTAGGGAGTGATGGAGGAGGGAGATGGTGCAGCATCAATCATGACAAGGGCCTAGCGAGAAGCATCATTATTCTGCAGCTCTGTTATCAGGGAAAAGCTGACAAATTTTTATCTTTCCTTCTTGGAAAGCAAAGATTAGCTTTTCCTTCCTGTGCAGGGGGGGCCTGATGCTTAATGTTGTGTCATAACTTTTTTTTTTCCCCCTTTTTTGAGGGAAAAATCACAGGAAGGCAGGTGACTGCTGACTGCAGAGTTGTGTGCCTTGGGGTGAATAAGGTCAGGGCGGTGATAACTCCACCTCAGCCCTGTCTTGAGCTCAGCTGAAGCACAAGAGTTGACTCCTGAGTAGACTTGTCCATTTGCTCAAGCTCATGGTTTCTTTCTTAAAGATGCATTTATGCCTTATGCCATTTCAGTGTGTTGTGTTAGGCACTAGTACACAGAAAAAAATAGTATTGAGTAGGAGTTCTGGAATAAACAGTGTGATTTCTACTTTGAAAAGGATTCTTCCTTTAAATGATTAACTGTGTTTGATTCTGGATATGCCAGCTGGCTAGAAGAGGGAAGGCAGGATTTGATAATGTTTAGGTTTTTGGTTTGTTTTGTTTTTTTTTTTTTCCTGGATGTTACAAGAATCTTAATTCCTCCCTTCATTATATCTCAAAATAATAAAACTATGGATTTCAAAGCGTGATCAGCGATGAAACCACTATTATCTGACGCTGTCACAATAGCTGCACTTTCTAAGGCTTCTTTTATGAGCAAGGGGGAAGAAAAAACAAAACACAATCTCTTTTTCTGTAGATGCAGTAGTTCAGGCTTTTAACTTTCAGGCATACTCTCGAGGAGGAAAAATCTCTCATGTACATGTTATTGAAAACGATAGCACTTCTAATACTGCATGCAGCAGAGGGACCAGATGGGGATGCCGCTACCTGCACTGACGCTTCCCAGCCCTGCACAACTGCTGCTGCGAGTAAACGCACACCCACCTTGCGCAACAGTAGCGTGACCGTCGCCGCCCATGGTAGGACACCCATCTAACTGTCATCTTCGGTAGAGCTGAGCCCTCCCAGTGACTGTGTTTGCTTTGGCACAGCTTTCTGGCTTGAATTTGTCAAGTTGCAGTGAAACCCTCCCTTTGCATTTCCTGCTTGGGGAGAGGAACCCAAGCATATTGTGTTCAGCCCTGGAAATTCATCTTTATTGTGCTTATGAAGTTGAGCTTGACCTGGCCTCTTAAAGGGCAGGGGAAAGTTTTGCAAACAACTCCCCCCTCCCCAGCTTAGAAACAGCAACAAGGAAATATTCTAAATGCTAAAGGAGAGGATTAAAATGAGGGTAAATGAAAGCTCACTTTTCTCTCTCTTTCCTTTTTTGCTTTTTTAAAGGAAGGATGACTGCATAATAATCTTGTTCCCATTGATGATAACTTGCTGATAGAAAAATGAGAACAAGTTTACAGTAGCTTTGACATTAGTTACCTTTATTCAGCATGCTCCAGCTGCATCGAGCCCTCAGGAAGCCTTCACCATGCACACAGTTTGTTCTTGGGTGTGAAAGCAAACAGTGTTTAAGTTGGCAGTAACTTCCCTTTTAGAGAAGTTTGCTGCCTCGGCAAGAAACCGCAGCGTGAGCTTTCTGCTGTTGAATGTTTCCACTGGCAGGATGGCCTTTTTCCACATTTCCTTGGTTTAAGGAAACAGATTTTGAACTTTTTTTTTTTATTATTATTATTATTTTTAAAGACAAAATGCCAACATTTAACAGCTGGTGTTAGCATGTAATTTATGGGTTTCACTTTTATGCTCTTTTGGATGTATAAAAATTAAGAATCTGCAATTGTTCTGAAGTTAGGCGAGTCATTGCAAAAGAGTGATTAAAAAGTCAAAGCTTCGTTATGAGCATTTCAAGAAAGCCATTGTTATCTAAACAGTTATTCTTAATTACTCTCTTTAATGACTTTTAATTGTTATAATTTACTTGTGTTATTACACCTTCCATATAGGTGATATTTAATGAAGCCCTTTGTTTCCCCTCTACGATTAGCAAGGAGGAGTTTGTGCAGCACTTTATTTTTAAAAATGATTCTTACATGCAAGCTTGTTAATCTTCCTTCTCCTGTGCAAGGCTTCCCATTGCTGCAGCTCCTGTTGGAATATCAAATGCAGGTACAGGCAGGGTCTTCCAAGCTGCACCTTGCCAAGTTCCTTCTTGCTAGGAAGAAGGGCTCTTAAATCTGGCAGTAAAGACATCCAGATGCTGAATGGACCTGGATTCACCTCTGTTTACCCCCTTTTAGGATGGCGTCTCTTCTTCTGAGCTGAAATTCAGTATACACTGCTCAAACTTAAAAATGTCTTGTATTGGCCACAAATTTTGGATGCCAACCTCAGCAGCTAGAATTAGAAACATATCAGATGCAGGAAATTAATGCAGTCAGCCAATAAATTATGGAGCAGCAGTCGCCATAAGTACTGTGGTGTTTGTGTTCTGTCAGTTCAGGGATACTCGTGTTGTGCTGAACATCACTGAGTTAACATCTGTGTAAACACCAAGGATCCAGCACGGATCTTTAAAAAGCAAATCAGCCCAAAGGAGGCTCTGCTGGAGGAGTTTCCTTGGTTTTGCAAGCTGGAAGAGAGGGGAGGGAGGGAGGAAGGAGAGGGGGAAATGGGAAAGTAAATATATTATGTTCAATGCTGTTCATATTAAAATCACTTAATTTGTATTTTTAGATTTAGGGGCAGCAGCATGTTGTAATGATGAAGAGCAGCGTTTGAGAAATGTGTATTTTTTTTATTTTCAGAGACAGTGGCTGTTTGTCATTTTTATCTGTGCAACTTGTAGACTTGATTGGATTTATTATGTATGCTGCATGTTTATGGCGTTTTTATTGTACGCTGTTAATTTGTTGTAACTGCTGCCACTTTCTTGCCAAGGACCCCTTGAAAGCAAGTATGTGTCAACAGTTACCTTCCAGTTTAATAAACTTAATGCTACTTCTCTTAAGTTTTGGTAGAGTTCACAGTGAGCTTTTTAACTCTGTTGTAGCCGAAGAAAACTGCTGATGCTCAGGCAGAGTCCTGCAGTGTAATCTAAGCTAAAGAACTCTCATCATCCTAATGTTTAAAATGAATAAAGCAATGGCAGCCTATAGATACAGTTACTGTGGTTTTATCACAAAGGAAGAAAAGGGCAAAAATTCCTCAAGCTTGTTTTAAGTGGGCAAGTCAACCAGCTTTTAAAACCTAGATAGAAAATTACTTTTAAATATGATGCTAATAGCAAGAAAAAAAGAGATGATACCTTGTTATATTTTTTTTTTTTAAACTCAGGAAACACTGATAAATGATCCAAACAGGATTAGAGGGTAGTTATTAGTAATAAAGCTGCACATATTTATATGATAAGGATTAAATGAGACTTCATTTTCCAGAAAAGATGCAAAGACAAAAATAATCCCAAGGGAAAAATGATGCGCTGTGGATATATATTTAAGGCACAACTGGAGGTAGAATTAAGACTGTGGATTAAAGGTCCTTTGTGGTAAAATAATGGATAAAGTTGATACATTTCATTTTCATTCTGTTTAATTTATTTTAGTTATGATTGCCTGCCAAGGAATCTCACTGGTGATGCTGTTCTGTGAGCTAAGCTAGGCTGTTAACTTTCTCAACAGTGAGGCAAAGCATGCTCTGGAGAATGTGCAGGGATCCTGCAAATGAATGGGAGCTATACACTTCCCTTGGTTTGGGTGGAAAAGACCTTCAAGATCATTGAGTCCCACCATTATCTAACTCTGCCAAGTCTGGTGTTAAACCATGTCCCTCAGCACTGTGTCTGTGCATCTTTTAAACGTTAATTTGTTGGGACCAGGAGTGAGTGGTTCTCAAGCTTGTGATCTGGAGCAATGGGTGGTAGGAGGTACTACTTATCAGGAGTGCCTGCTGTTGATCTTTGGGATTTGATGGGACCAGGTTTGTTTGCTGAATTCGAATGTCCATGAAAGTATACAGAAACCAGAATAAGACACTGGAAGGCAATGTGGGCTTAGTATGTATGGCCACAGCATTTCTTCAAACCTGCAGATTGTATCTTGTCCTGCAAAAGCCCTGCCTTGGAATCCTGCTGTCCTGGAAAGGTCATGCAGGTTTTACTTCTGCTGTTGATGAAACCCACCTGCTTTCACTTTTGGTGTCTGAAGACTGGTTTGCTCGGTGGTGCTGTGCAAGTCAAACTGAGACTTTGTGCAACTTGTTTCATTTGTGGTATGAAGTGGATTTCTTCAGTTCTGCCCATGTTTTGTCTTGGTGTTATTGTATTCACCTCCCGTTCCACCTTGCCCGACACTGTCTGCATATTTCATACTCTAATGGTTGCCCATATGCATACTTGGAAATAGCACCTGCTTTTCCCAGAGTCACAGTGCTACCCAGGGACATCCCTGATTTGTAATCTTGGTTATTTTAAAAAGTGATGTAATGCTGATGGGCCATACAGTATGCATTCAGAGAGAGAAAAAGCCCTGACTGAGTGATTTTTGGTATGCATTTAAAATATCCCATATTGGTATTCCTTGCATTTGCTCTAGCATGGACATGGGTGCAAATGTGCCCTCTGCCATACTTAGTCAAAGATTGCTGCGCCCACATATGAAGGGTGGATTTTCACCTCTTACAATGTAGAAAATTTTTTCTCTTTTTTTTTTTGCTCTTTTTGGCTATTTGCTTTAGCAACAGTAGTAGTTCCAATAATTATAAACACTCTTCTTGGTGCTATTAAATAAGAGATGTGTTCTGCAGTTACACTATGGGTAGAGATACTTTGATGTGCTTCCACGAGTTGATGTGCAGAAAAATATTTGTTGCCTAAACAGATTACAAGACCTAGTTTATCTGAAGTGAGGATGTGGGATGAGAGGACCTGAATCTGTTCATCTTTAAAACCTCAGGCTGTACCTTCACGTGGTGTACACAGAAGAGTTAGGGATGGACTTTACTGTATTGTAGTGGGGGAAAAAAAAATACTTGGGCAGTGATTGTTTCCTCAACTCAGTTACATTTTATGTAGGTAACTTGTTACACGTTTAATTCTATGATTCGTGTTGACAGGAATGTACCTTTTGAGTCTTTAGAGTTGTAGAGGGTTCAGTGGGAGCCCATCAGATGGGGGAGAACTGAAGCATCACCTCACACTTAAAATCATAAAATTGTTTTGTTTGGAACAGACCTTCAAGACTGAGTCCACACTACCATGCCCACTAAACCATGTCCCAGAGTGCCATGTCTACACATTTGTTGAACACCTTCAGGGACATCGATTGAGTTCACCACCTGCCTGGGCAGCCTGTTCCAATGATTGACAGAAGCTCACTTGGTGAGCGGTGATCGAAATACACAGAGTTTAAAATGTCTTACTGCTCTGAGAAGGGATGATTCCTCCTCCTGTGCTCTGGGCATTCAGGGCTCCTGTGCATCAATGAGGCAGGCATCTGCTCATGGTGAGCTCCACTTCCCTGGTGCTAGACCCTACCAAGGGCTAATTCCCTGCTTCATGAGATGTTCCCCCTGCCAAGCCAAACCCAGGACAGATAAACTTGAGAAAATAGGTCTCATGTAGAACATACAACTAACAAGCATTGTTTGTTTAGTGCTTCCCCACCCTCGTGTTTAATTGTATAAATTAAATGTCGCGTCAGTCTGCCTGAGGTGTTGGCATCCTACTCAAATTTCAATTACCCCCATTACTGTGTATTTATGCAGCACACAAATATAGGGAGAACATATTTATGGTGATCTTTTATTGCCAGTTACGTCCCAGAAAAATAACACTAAAGTGCTGAATCGCTAAGTTTAAGCAAGTTTTAAGCTGAAGGAAAATTTTGTTTTCTCAGATAGTGCAAAGTTCCTAGGCAGAACAGAACAGCACTGAGTTGTATCACTGCTCAGCTCCTGTCTGTGGGACTGTGCAGCTCTAATAATGTATTGTTATTGGAACCACCTAAATAATTAATTGTAAGAAAACAGCCTAGTTAAGGCTCAGGAGGGGAGCAAAGGGGAGAGGTGCAAGACTGAATTTTCTCATTACATGAAAAGAACATTTGCAATGATTTAGCCAAACTCTCTCTTTAGCTACTGCTAGGAAGAATAATTGAATGGAGGCTGAAATTATGCTTCTGAAAGAATGAGCTTTTCTGTATATCAAACATTTTGTACAGTAAAACAATGCTGTACCTGATGAATAATTTAAGTACTGGGGGGAAGAAAAAAAGCCACCAACATTTCTACAGCATAACTTAATTATATGTATGAAACCTTTTACCCTTATGAAAATAATGTACAGAATGACTTTTGTTTTCATCTCTATTCATTATAAGAGATGTTCTTTCTGTAAAGTACAAAGTGTTGTGGAGCTTTGTGAACTTCTCAGTCACTTTTCAACCTTCTCCTGCATGACCCTTAAAGCATTGGTGATAGATTCACGTGTAGTGGTGTTTTGTGGTTTGGTGGGGTTTTTTTTTTGGTTTTGACTAAAGCAGTGGGTAAAAAAATATCTAAAAGGAGGAAAGTGTGTGAATGATAGTAGTTTCCTTGTGCATACAAGACAGAGTTTGTGAGAGAGGGTGAAAATATTTCAGTCTTTCCTATGATGTGAAAAAAATGTTAATTTTGGATTGATACGAGTGCATATGAACTTCTAGATAAAGCTGCAGCTGCTCTAGTGTATCTTATTTGCCTTTCTCTTGTACATGAACACAGTTTAATTTTTTTTCTAAATCTTGCTAAGACAGAAGGTCTTCCAGCTTGCCTCTTTAGGCCATGTTGGACCCACTATCCAATGAGCTTGCTGTTTTCAAGACTTTAGCACTAGAAGTACAAGTGCACCTGGACCAGATGTAGCCGTTGACATTATTTCCAGTCAGCCTGGACTTGTGATTACTGTAAGTCACTGGTGCCTATTTATTGAAGAGCCTATTTGTTGTGGAGGAGCTCAGGTTCACCAGCATGGTTGCTTTGCAGGTGTCCTGCAGGTATAGAATCATAGAATGATAAGTTTGGAAGGGACCTCAAAGATCATCAAGTTCCAACCCCCTGCCACAGGCNGAGTGGTTGTTTGTTTTTTTGTTGTGGGTGTTTTTTTTTTTTTGTTTGTTTGTTTTGTTTTTCCCTCCCTCTTGCAGCAGGAGCACGGACTGGGAAGGATCTTTAAACTCATCTTATCCCAGCCTCTTGTGCTCCTGTATCCAGCACTGCTGAAGATGGATGCCTTTTTCTTGTCCAAATAAGAGATTGACAGCTGCTCTGCTCAACTAAGAGCCAAGATTTTCTAGTCTACTGTATCATTCAAATGTGTCCTCCTTTCTTTTTTCTTCTTTTTTTTTTTTTTTGTACTCCTCAGTTCAGTCAAATGTTGAGTTTTGTTTCTCACCTCCACATAATGAAATGAAAACTATTAGCAAGAGAAGGACCTGCAGAAAGGAGAGGTTTTTCTCCTGTCTGCCATGTTATGCTTGGGTGTGAAAAGAGTTGGGATCCTATTTCTCTTTGAAGGCACTTTCATGGGGTTCTGGCCACAGGGAGTGAGGAAGAGGAGGCTGCACAAAGGCAAGGCAGGGGATGCACCCTTGATGTGGCTTAGTTATGCTGATGAAACCCATGGTGTTTTCTGTTGGTTTGTTGGGAAGGGAGGTCCGTGTTACTAGCTGCACCCAGGAGCTGCGTAATGAGCTCCACTGGTGCCCCTTTACTAGATCCAAGGATGCCCTAAACAAACACTGCTACAAAATGGTAAGGAAACCCCTGGGAAAACATCCTTGTGGATTATTTATCCCATCTTCTCATGAACCCTTATATCCCAGTGTGAGTCTTGTCCTCTGCAGCAGAGGAATGAGTGCTATAAAGTAGGTTACACCTGGTTACAATGGAATAGCTTAATGTTCTCCTAAGAGTTTCTTTGGGGACCTTCTTTATCTAAAAGTACTTTTCTAAATTTCTGTGAATTAGGGGTGGGAGGAGATTTCTTTAGCTTTGATACTCCCTGGTACTCATCACACAAGCCTTCATTTTTGTTTGGGAGGATTGAAGAGCTTTTCTGGTGTACGTAGTGGTTACTGCAATGGAATTGCCTCCAGTGCAGAGGCAGAGCTATTTAAAAATACCTTCAGCCAGCAGGTCCTCGCTGCATTGCAAGGATTCCTTTGGCAGTGAAGATGATTTTAGAATAGTCTGGGTTTTCCTGTTTAAAAAGTTACTGAGGATACAGTCCATAAGAATAGGAAATTCTTAAATATGGCATTGCAGGTTGGCTATTTTTTTCTTCTAAGTGTGAGCCTGCTAGATGGAATTTTGTGTTGTTTCCTTAGTCTTTGCTAGTCTCTCTGCAGTTTGCCATTGTATTCAGGGTTCTTTGAAACCATAAGATGTTTAGGACATTCTAATGTGAAAATAGAAGTAGCAAAAACCCAAGCTGGAAGCAGACAATAATTCTGCTGCTCAATAACTCAGGGAAGGTCTTGGTATAAGCACTGAAAGCTTCTGGTTTGGTTTTGGGCACTTCAGTTACGACTATGTTTTTATTTTCCATAGACCCAAGTACATGGTTTGAATATTCTCTACTCAGGAATATTTTACTTATTTAGCACTAATGACATTTACAATATTTACTTTGTTCCTGTTAGTTTGCATTTAGCTTTGACCTCTCCTTTACGTCACTGCACGCTTGGATGGTTTCATCTAGAGACAAAAGTCATCAGAGCATTTAAAGTGACTGAAAATTTTCAAGCATCTTATAAGTGATGCTGCTCAATTTTATTTTCTGAGAGCGATAGAAACCTCCACTGCAGGTTGATACACCTGACACGTTGGAAGGGAATTTGTAGAAAGAAAATAGTTTTCAAGGATGTTTTACTCTTAAGCTGTAAGCAAACATTGCCATCAAAGTCTCAGGGATCTTAAGCTGAGGTGTCTAAAGAGCTCTGTGAAGTTCTGTGCTGCTTCTGGAAGATATTGCTGATTTTCTTACATTAGCTTTTTGAGTTCTCTGGTCCTGTTAGAGAATGTCTACTGGGACAGGAGTGTAGTTGAAGCTGAAGGTCAGTCCATACACTTTCCAGATGACAGAATACACACAGATGGGAGTTTTCCATCCCTCTTTTTTTTTTTTCCCATCACGAACACAACAGTTTGCTAAGCAGACACATGTTTTAATGATAGCAAACTAAATTTGCAGATTGTACAGTGGTATTTTGCTACATTAATTACTCTGTCAAATGTAATATGTAATTACCACATCAAATCACCTTCATATGTTACATGGAGGCATAACTAGCTAAATTCTTTTAAAAAAAAACAAACAAACAAAATCCCAGAAGCCCAAGGGCAACATCACCACAAACCTGTCTCTTCTAAAATAAAACACTTCTGTATGTGAAGGCAGGAGCTTTGCTAACCTCAGCCAGCATCTCCTTTGGGTTATGGCAAAGACTCCTCTGCCCTCCCAGTGTGATGTTTGTTCTGGGGCTCGTCTCTGGTACTCAATGCCCCTCACTGCTGGGGTGTAGCCTGCCCTCTCTCTTGGAAAACTAAAAAGCAGAGGAGTTTTGTTTGGGAGGGGAGACCCTCTTGTATAACTTCTAGTCCTTTCGGGGAATTGGTGTTTTGCCCCTTAGTTTAAATGTGTTTGGTGTCTTTTGTCTGGTGGTGATGAAAGAAGTATGGGAAGAGGTGGCATGTGGACATGATGTCTCCTGAGGCATCAAGATCACAGAATGGTTTAGGTTGGAAGTGACCTCAAAGATCATCCAGTCCAACCCCCTGCCAGAGACAGGGACACCTCCCACTAGTACAGGTCACTCAAGGCCTCGTCCAACCTGGCCTTGAACACCTCCAGGGAGGGAGCAGCCACAACCTCTCTGCGCAACCTGTTCCAGTCTCTCACCACCCTCACTGGAAAGAATTTCTTCCTAACATCCACTCTCAATCTCCCCTCTGCTAGTTGAAACCCATTGCCCCTCATCCTGTCATCATTACAGGACTTTTACCAGTATCTTTTTTCTCTTACACCCCTCACTCATGCATGCACTTAAGTCTTTTTCTCCAGGGTGTCTCTATGAGATGATGATCTTAAAGGCAGGACTTGATAATCTTAAAGGTCTTTCCCAAATAAAATGGCTCTGTGATTTCACAGGACCAGTAATCAGCAGTTCCCTTCTTCATAGCTTGCTTTTTCAGATAAAGCAAACCTTCCTACACTGCTATCCAGTTGCCACCTTGCAGTTGTACTCTGTTGGCTTTACCAGGCTGTGATCTGGCAGTTGGTGCCTGGAAGGAGAAGTGGAGAGTTGTCAGTGATTGCAGTGGGTCAGTGCAGTGAAACCATTATTTGTTTTATTTTACCTCTTGACTTACACCCAGCCTGAAGTTAGTCTTTGGAGTCCAATTCATACACAGATTTTTGCTCAGTCCAGGCCATGCTGGAAGGAGCACTTCTTCCACATGACCAACTATCATACACACAGGATGATTGCCTTTTTGTTATCCAATAGCTAATGAAATGGCATTTCTGATAAAACTGCAATAAATTTGTGAAATTAGTTAATAGAATCATAGAATCAACCAGGTTGGAAGAGACCTCCAAGATCATCCAGTCCAACCTATCACCCAACCCTAGCCAATCAACCAGACCATGGCACTAAGTGCCCCATCCAGGCTTTTCTTGAACACCTCCAGGGACAGCAACTCCACCACCTCCCTGGGCAGCCCATGCCAAAGCCAATCACTCTCTTTGTCAAGAACTTCCTCCTAATATCCAGCCTAGACCTCCCCTGGCACAACTTGAGACTGTGTCCCCTTGTTCTGTTACTGGTTGCCTGGGAGAAGAGACTAACCCCACCTGGCTACAGCCTCCCTTCAGGTAGTTGTAGACAGCAATGAGGTCTGCCCTGAACCTCCTCCTGTCCAGGCTGCACACCCCCAGCTCCCTCAGCCTCTCCTCACAGAACTGTGCTCCAGGCCCCTCATCAGCTTTGTCACCTCTCTCTGGACACCTTCCAGCACCTCAACATCTCTCTTGAATTGAGGGGCCCAGAACTGGACACAGTACTCAAGGTGTAGTTGTTTCAAATGCAGAGAGCATGTGCCTCAGAGGTACCTACAGGGACCAGTAGCTGAGTGATGTTAGTCCTTGTCTTTTCTTGCTCTGGCAGAAAAAGGTGGTGGGAGAAAAGCAGGAAAAGGTTGCTTTGAAGTGCAGTTGTGAGTAGAGACACAGGGAGGGGTTGAACTAATACTTTCCCAAGCTGTGTGTCATCTTCAATCCTGATTAATTGCGGTCTTGACATTGCTTTTACCAACCCATGCAACTTCACCAATTTTAAACACTTAAGTAAGTCTCAGTGTGTTCCCATGCATCTTATAAAGGTTAGTTAGCTGCATACTTTGCAGTTAGGTTTATAATGCTTAAGAGCCTCCCAGGTTTACCTTCTTTGAGACTTAAAGAGAGTCTTCAAGATGGATTGTGGGCTGAGGTGGCCACTGACAGCCCTTGCCCGGGGAGCTGCATTGTGTGGATCGAGATGCCTTGTGTGGAAACCTTGCTGGAACACCAGGATCAGGGGGGCTTGTGATCTAAATTCATCCCAAGAGCTGCTCTTGATCCTGACAGAAGGTGAGTCTTGCCTCTTTGCTCTTATGGGGAGTGACACATTTGTGCCTCACCTATCTCTGAGTCATCTTCAGGGGCAGAGAGACATGGCAGGGGAGGGAGAAGACTTCTTTGATGGTGCTTCTGGCTGACCAGGCTGACCTTGCCACAGCTGCTTTCTGCCACGGGGTGGACCCATCAATAATTTGCAGGGCTGCTACTATCTTACTGCTGCAGATCTGGGAAGCAGCAGGGAGGGTTTCTGCCTCTTTTTCTGAAGTTGTGGGTCAGGTGGGGTTTGTTGGTTGGTTGGTTTATTTTGGTTTGTTTTGGTTTTTTCTTAATTTTTTTTTTTTTTATGGTGGTTGCTTCTTCCTCTTGCCCAAGACTTCTTAGCCAGTGCTCAAGGAGAACTTGCCTTAAACGGGAAGTGTAACTGAATCCATTGCAAATTAGCAGTTAAACTGACAGAAGGACGTTGGAGTTTTTAGTTGTTGCACTTTGAAGTTGGCCAAGTCATGTTGTGGATATAAAAGGATCGCTCTTCACACTCCGGCATGCTGGGCGAGGAGGCTACTGCAGCGCGGCCACACAGTGTGGCTGAACGTGGCGTAATCTGCTTTGAAATAAACTTGGGGACTCTTCTGCTCCTCTGTCTGTGTTAATGTTGGGGGGTTATGAGAACAGAGAACACCAGTCTTTATTTCTCAACAGCTGGGATGTAGAGAGGCTGTTGTTGAGGAGGCCACTCACTGATCCATCCCCAGCCATGTGGAAAACGTTAGCGGTGCCGTATCTTGGATACAGTACCTCTGTTTTCGAAAGGGATGAACGCTGTTAAGTGCATCTTTCTGTGGGAGCTGAGCCTCTGTTAATGATTCTGGACTTCTTTTTTTTTTTTTTTTTTTTTTTTTGATCTTTTCTTTCCTGCTGGGTGCTGACTGAGGTATTTCTGGGGTAGGTGCCAGGGTTGTTATCTCGCTAATGATTCATGTGCCCTTCGCATGTTGCACTGCAAAATGACATGTACCAGCGTGTGCCCGGTGTTGATGTTACATCAGGTTGGCTCTCCAGACGTGTGCTTTCGCTTTCATCTTGGAAGTTGGCCACTATAATAGGTTCTGTGGGGCTGCAGCTATTTGAACTTTAATGTCTGGAATATCTGTGGTCATGAGTGAGGTGCCCGCTGCTCTGCTGCATTATGTTTTCTACAGGTAGAGTGTGCTGCTGGGGGATCTGTAAGTAGATCTGAGGGAAGCTGGTGCTGGGCGTGAGGGATGTGATGGAGGACTGGAAGAGGCTGCCCAATGAGGTCGTGATGTCTCCTCCTCTGGAGACTTTTAGAACCCATCTGGATGCCATCCTGTGCAACGTGATGTAGGCGTACCTGTGTCAGCAGAGAGTTGGACTAGATGATCTCCAGAAGTCTCTTTCAACCCCTACCATTCTACAATTCAGTGATCTGCTGCTCTCTGGCACTGTGCCGTAGCCACTTTGCTATTTCCTTCTGTGAGGAGTGATGAACCTTAACACTGTGAGAACTGGAGGCATCAGACTCCCATGTCATTGAAACTCTTCCTAAACACAGTTCTCAGTGGGAATCAGTGACGAGCACACTGATGGGCGGCCAGGAAGTGAAGGCAAGCGAAGGAGGTAGAGCCTATACAGAAGGGCTGGGGGTCAGCCCTGAGCCTGCTCAGGTCTGTGCTGTGGGATCCCCGAGCCGTGCATTGCCAGTATGTTCCTAATATATAGTTGTGGCTTTCCCAGCGCAGATATGGCATGTGAGGGGAGACCACTGATTGAATTCCTGTGGACCACTAGAGAGCTATTAACTGGTAATGGCTTTCAAACTGTCCTGGGGTGGTAGCGGAGCGCGTGTCTCCTTCACCTTTGTGTATCACACTTTCGAGTTTATTACGTTTTTCTAAATGACTCAGTAGTGTGTGCTAGGCTTTGGGTGGCCCACTTGAAAAGTGCTCTTAGAAGGGTTTGCTTTTCAGAAAGAGCTAAGTGTTATCCTTAGAAATTCAGGCTCTTTTACAGGGTGGTAACGTATCTTCAGTTTGTATATTTAACACATGACATAACGCCGGTAAGTCCGTTGGCCTCTTTGTGGATTGCAGTTCTGTGGTGCTGCAGAGGCTTTAGAAAAATCACAGAACTGTAAATCCAGGAGAGATAGGAAGCTGAAATACACTCCCTAGTCTGTGCTCAATTGGGACCTAAAGCAAGGAATAAATGTACGTGGAAAACATTGTTCAACTTTCCTTACTCTTTTTTCCCTCCCTGTTTTTACATCCAGAGTATTTGGAGATACAAACTTTTAAAGTGCAGATTGAGGAATCAATTCTAACAATATAAACTAGAAAGAGGAGACACTTT
>WBNM01006975.1:38784-66714 GCA_013399055.1 Ramphastos sulfuratus
CCAGCTTTTGGTTTCCCTGGCATGAGTTTCTGTTCTAGAAAATGTCATTTCTCCAAAGAGAAGGGAAGGAAAAGAAAACACCTTCCAAGCTGCCCTTTGCCTGTGTAATTTATGCCCTGACTGATCCAGACAGTAAAACTCCATGAAGATGTATATGTTGTTTGAGAAGTACTATTAAAAATTAATCCAATTTTCTATTCTTCTGGTGTAAATAAATGACAAAAAAACCCCAGCTTGAAACCAAAATGGCCACTTTCTGAGTTTTATGCAGAATAAAAGGGCTGTTTATCCTTTCTGCTTTATTTTAAGCTGGGGTTTTACTATTCAAGAAACAAATTCTAATCAGCCACCGTATCAGACAAATGGGAGCTTTAGCGAGCGGTTCGTATGTTGGGAGGGAGCACCAAGATTCTCATTATAGTGCATGTCTGAATAATTAGTAGGACCACTCTGCACTTTTTTTTTTTTTTGGCAATAAGAAGAAACTTGCTTTTCAGTGCAGCGACAGGCTGACAAGGAGCATCTAGCAGTTGGGTCATTAGTGTGTGCCTGCCATCAATGTCATGTTACGGTGTCAAATTAGTTAGTGCCCCCTCTGGAGCCAAGCTGGACCTGCAAATTATCCTCCTACGTCCCAGGAAACCGTGTTTGCTAAACCTCAGATCAAATGGGAACAAATGATTAACATGGCTCATAAATTACCTAGTTTACAGGCTTATAACTTTTTACAAGTAGAAAATAAAGACAGAAGTTTCAGGACTAGTGTTGTGCTGCATGTCAAAGCTGTGATGCTTTGGGGTTGGTTTTGTTGCTCGGTGGTTTTATTTTTGACACCCCCACCCCTGCTTTGCTTATTTATTGTAGATAGGTTTGCTTTTCTCTTATGGGGGTGGGGTGGGGGAAAAAAGCACCCTGGTATACAGCAGAGGAAATAATGTTTGGAAAATCTAGTGTCCTAAAGGAAGCAAATGTAAATCCACTGAAAACAATATAATTAAGTTTGTTATCTCATTGCCCGATAAGTCGCTGACAATAGTCTTTCTTCTTGTAGTGGCAGTTGTTCGTTAATGAGTTCACCAATTAAGTTTGAAAGATTACAGCCCTTGCCAAGAGGATTTATCTGTTAAAAGCATTATATTTTGTGTGATACATTCTTACCATATTGTAAGCCTCTTTGTTAAAGAGGTATAAGACTACCTCTTAAACACATTAAATCCTATTACAGGCCCAAAAATAATTTTACAATCTGTTTACACATTAGCATCTACAAAACTGTAACAAATCTGTCCAGAGATGTCTGTTTTGAGAATAGGATGCTAACAGATAGTGCACTCTCTTGAAGCTAGATTGCCCTTGTGAAACGAGTGCTTTTTTGCTGCAGAATAATTGTTTTATAATGATTTATGACTATGCAAATAATATTCTTTTTATATCTCCCCCTTTTTAAATCTCTCCTCAGCTGAGTTTCTCAACCAATGCAGAAATAGTACAGAATTTTTAGTGCTCTTTTACAGCTTTTTGAATCTATAATAAAGCGAAAAAGAGTAACTTTTGTGCTTTCTGTGTTTTAAAGTCTCATTCACCCACATGCAAGCTCCTGCTACCTTTCTTTTGTACCTTCCAGGGGGTTGAGTAAGCCTTGATATCGGAGATCAAATCAGCATTTTGGAAAGGGCCTAGCATGCAAAAACACGCAAAAATGTATCCGTTCGTAAGAAAATGTCTGAAAATGCCAGAGGTTATGCTCAGTTTATCTGTCAGCAAATTTAAGTTAAAAGTAGGTGGTAGTCAATTTAGTAAATACTTTACTAATATTGTAACTGTACAGAACCATGAGTGCAGGCTCAGCATCCTGACCCATGCACGTTTTAATGACTGTGCGAGGGAAGCGCGCCGCGGCGCAGATTAGCAATAACGTCTGAAAGGCGAGTAATTTCTGCAAGGAGCTCTGCTTGTACACACTCATACTGAAAAAAGGGAGAGAAAATTGCTCTCTGTAGTTAATCCTGGGAAAGAAAACTTGTTTTGTTGTTCAGTATATATCTGTCGCGTTTGGGCACAGCCTCTTCAAGTAATACTCGTGTAAATCTGCTAACTTTATCAGGGATTCATTGACTGTGACATTCACTTCTCAGAAGTTTCAGTGCCTCTTTGCTGTGTCCTCCACCATCCAGCCTGCTCATGGCAGTCATTTACATGCAGGTGAAGAAAGGAGCAAGAGGGATTTTACACAGCAGAGTTGCCTTAAAATTTGCTAATCTGAATTCCTTGTTGATGCGCAAAGCCTGCTCCATCCAGCCTTCCTGATTCCCACCAGATGCCCCAGCCTCCGGGAGCAGCAGAGCAGCGCAGGCAGGGCAGCAGCACCTTGTTGGTTTCTTCTAAACCTGATGGTTCCCTGCTACTTTGCCTTTCCCAGTGAATTCAGAGCCTTAGGCAATGCATTCCCCCTGGACGGTTTCCCAACCCCTCTTAGGAAATAGTGAGGGTATTTGCTAATATGATTAACCAAAGGCATCCCCTGCATCCCCAGTTCAGTCCTGCCTTAATGATTCTCATAATTTAAAGGGCCTGCCATGAGCTGATAGCCCATAGCTGAACAGTTAATAAATGTGATGTATCCCCAAAGCACTGCAGCAGATGCCCAGCAGCTCCAAATCAGTAAGGCCTCCCCAGCTCTGGTCCACATCACTTTGGAAAATGTCAGCTCCTGAAGTTGTAGAAGCAGAGTTAAAGTTGGGACATTGTTTTTAATCAGCCACCTTATTGAGGTTTGGATATTACAACATTGGAAATAAGACCACCCACTACCTCACACATGCTGTGTGTGCTGCTGCCCTGCACATGGCATTTAGAGAAATAATGAAATTATACCTGTGGGATAGTGCTACTTGGTGCCTGTTTAACAAGACAGAATTACACACCTAGTTTTTTGGGGGGGAACTGTGTAAATTGAATATACTATGAATTGCCTAATTGTTGAGAAAAATGTAGGAGGTTTTGGTGTGGCTTTGGCTGCTGTCAGAATCAAATGTATGGTATTTCTCAAAAAAAATAGTGCTTTCTTTTTTTCCCCCCTTTAGTGCAGCTGGTACCTTGTAAGAGCCACTGTTGGATGTTTCTGTGTGTTTCTGATAATTGGAGGCCGATCTGGCACACAGTGGGGTTATGCTCATCACATCAGTGGTCACTAAACTATGTCCCAAGCAGCCCTCTTCGTTCTGCAATTTCTGAGGATGCTGCTGTAGTCCCAAATCAGACTTTCCCTTCAGTTCCAAACTCCCTTAACTACTTCTGTCTTTGCTCCCTTCCTTACCTTCACCCAACCACATAATTGCTTTATATTGCTGTAACACACCAATCTGTGAAACTGCTCCATTTTCTCTGGTTATTGGGCTATTTTCCTTGTTCTTTTGCGATAGAAATCCTTAGAGATTGTGCCTCCTGCACAATAGCAGATTTATGTTTAAGGAGACTGGCAGTCCTTGGAGAATGGGAAATCTTGTGCCTTTATCCTCAGACGATGATACTGAAGAGAGGATTTCTAGTACCAGTAGGCTCAGATGCAGGCATGCAAAAATGATGCCAAAAGCCTATTTGATCTAAATACATGTATTCACAAGTGGGGAGGGGGAAAATGCTGATTCTGATACTGAGCACTGCAGTCTGCTTTGTGTTCTAAGTGTGGCAAGCTGGCTTAAATCATCAAATATTTTTGAACTCTGCATGGAGGCGGCTGTTGTCTTACAGAGTGAAGGGAAAGCTGACATGTACTGGCATGCTCAGAGCAGACTTTATAGCACTGAATAAGGATCACATCGTATTTAAATCACAACAGGACAAACCACCCAACCTTGCCTACCCTTGGGACTGGGGAACACCCCTGGCACTTCCTTTTGGGGTGGGAAAGCTCCCTTCCAGATACATCCCAGGTACTGATAAGGAACTTGGAAGCTTTAGTTAAGCTGAGTTAATCAGGTTTGTTTTCATTTTAATGGTACATGTTGATGTGTTTGCAGTGACACCCTCTACTATTCTTTTTTTTTTCCTCTTTCCTTGCTGTTTAAAAAGAAAACCCAAGAAAACAATGTCCTGTTTGCAGTGAACAGGAACGTCAGGGTACAGCATGGAAAATGAGTTAGAATTTGTGTCTTGAGAAAAAACATACATATTTTGTGCTGTGATCTTTGGTACTGAACGATCAGGTTCTGTTTTTATTAAAGCAAAATACATATATTGTACCAGAATAAATGTTATATTTATAAACACTTCCCTGCCTCTCGTTCACCTTACAAATAAAAACCTGCTCATGCTGCAATAAAAACACATACATTTAATTCTTAGGCAGAGAGTTTGTGCATTTTGCTCTTAATTCACAAAGAAAGTTTGGTATAGCAGAAGCCTGTGGTTCCTTTCAAGGCAGCTGCATGAATCTACATAGAGAACACAAACTGACACAAGGAGTAAACTCTTTAAACCCTGGAAGGGTCTCTGCTCAGGATCTCTGTTCAGGAATATCTTGTTCAGAGATGTTACAGTGTGAGCACTGTGTGATTTCCTCTGCTGTTCCTTTTGGTTTTCTTGGACCAATTTAAATTTGACTTTTGGGAAGTTAAAGATGTAGCACAGCTTCTTTGAGGGCAATGATGCTCCTTACAGAGTTGAGGCTGCTGACAGACATTTCTGCTAGTTATGTAGTGGGTAATTAATCTGCTAGTTCGAAAATAGTATTTCTCTGTGAACATCCTTAACCCTTTCTCCTGTGGGATATTCAGTAATGTTTCAGTTTCTGTGGTGTCCATGCTGGCTTGGGAGCCCTGTGCAGAAGGCTCTGTTTCTGCTGGTGTTGACACAGCACATGCAGGTCAGGATCAGGGCTGATCATGACCCAGCTGCTATTTTGAGAGAAGGGGATGTTCAAGACTGAATCTTCTTCCCCACCCTTGCTCTCCAGCTGTGTTTTGATAGGGTGGCATCAAGGCTGCAGGTAGCCATAAAGAGGGTACTTTGTGCTACAGGAAGTGGCATGGTGTCCCCAGACAGTGGGTGGGATCTGAGGTGGCTGATCAGCCCCCTGCCCACCTACCCATGCTGACAGTTAAGCATTTTCCAAAGAGCTGGTGGCAAACCTTCATCCTTTGGCAAGCTTGCATGCAGCCTTCACCACTAGCTTTGGTCTGACCACAGGCATGAAGAAAATGGAGGTCAGGGATGAGCCAACAGCTAGAGAAACTTTGGTTAATCCTTCTGTAACCATGGGCAGGAGCATGCTAGCCATGATTTGTGAGTTTGTCTGCTTTGAAACATCCTGAGTGTGTCTGTACCTACATGGAGGCAGGGATGTGCTTCCCAAGCCAAAGAGTTACTGTGACCTTTGATGGGCTCAACTGAATGAGTACAGAAAGAAGCAAACTCTCTGCTAAACTGAAGGTCTCAACTGACTAATCCTTCAGTGGGCATGGAGGACTTGGACAGCCAGCAGAAAGGGAGTCCATACCCAAAAATTTCAGGCTAACTTACTTGGGGTTAACTGGTATGACAAAATGGTGAATGCTGAGGTTTTGTGATGCAGCAATTGCCCAAACGTTGAAATGTTAATTGTGTGGGCTCAGCTGCCTTGGCTGGATTTGCTGTCCCTCCAGTGTGGCTGCCCCAGCAGCTGCTGACCAAGGGACAGAGCTTGGCAAAAGCAGCCTGACTGATGGGGAGGAGCTTGAAGTATGTACTCAAGGCTGTGTTGCTCCCTGGTGAAAATCGGTTTTAGCTTTCTTTTCCTAACATACTAACATGCTCTGCCCTTGTGTGCAGTGAGAGTGTGGAGGAGCAGGGTCCTGTAGTCCTGTGTGTTTTGATCCGAGCACCTTGACTTTGCAGGTGAATACATGGGACCATGCATTGATGCTGGGACTGAGAGCTCAACCTTCCTCATCTCAGCAGCAGGAACAGTGTTTTGAGCAGAGTTTAGAGGCCATCTCTGTAAAAGGCAAGTGCAATTTCATGTCAGCTACATGGGGTAGTGTCCAGGTACTTTCCTGTAGGCTCTTGACAACTCCCAGTTTTGAAAATCAAGACCTACATAACTGACCCAAGGAGATGAAAGGGTGGAAGCAGAGGTCAGGCCTCTCGATGTCCCTGCATACTCCAACCACGTGATCATGTTTCCCATCAAATTCACACATATGAATGCAGGAGTTTGTACACACAAGATCGTAGACACAAATTTAGACTTTGTCTTGCGGCACCTTTGGTCCTTTCTTCTGTCGTTTCCCGCATTTGGGGCCTTAGGGGAGGTATGATGAGATCTGATTAGCAGTAAGTCTTTAATTATAACTGCTGAATTAGAGCATCAGTGCAGAAGCATCACTTTCTGATTTGGATTAAAAAGCCCTTCATTTCAACAAAGCACAGCCAAAGACGATAGAAGAGTGCACTGAAATACTTTAGATCAAAGCGCTGCGTTTCGTGTGTGATGCCAAAGTGGCTAATGAATTACTTTAGCCTAAGATTTATTACCCACAGCTTACTTATGTTCTTACAACTTACTACCCAAAGCTATGGATTTATGTGTAACTCACCTGCTCTTTTATCTGTTCCATGAAGAGGCTGCCTGGATTAAGTGTCTGACCTTAAATTTAGTGACACTGCCAATTCTGAATTTGGTAGAAGTTAATTCTCAGAGGTGGAGCTGGGCTTGAGGGCTTCAGAACAGACTGCTCATGGTTCCCTGACTGTGTCCAGTGCTGCTCTCCCCAAGCGTGTTTGCAAGAAGAGGTCAAGGACATTGTCCTGCTCTCAGCTCTCTTCTCCTCTTTGCCCTGTCTTCCTTCAGCTGTTCTCCCACTCCCTGTGTCAAGGGCCTCTCCCCAGGATACCTTTGGTTTGTTTTTGCTTGTTGAAAGGTCTCTGTGTGTCCCTGAGATAATGGAAAGGTGTTGAGGAGCACTGCACAGAGCTTGCTGAACAACTTCTGAGTACCTCTCTGCTTTTGAGAAGAGGTTTTGGGGGCTGCAGACCTATGCCACACACCAAGCTGTGGGTGTGGTAGGGTCGTTTCTTGCTGCTTTTTATTCCTCCTGTGCCATGGCTATGTGGTGCATGAACAAATTCAGGCTTCTGGAAAATGTTTTGGCTGCAGATCTACAGGTAAGAGATGTTGAGGCAATCTACCTGGTTTGCCATGAAGTCATGAAAGCTAAAGAACCATCTGGGAACAGAGTTATCAGCGTTTCCTCACATGTCCAAATTTCTTTATACCAGGACTTGCTAGCCAATGTTACGACTTTTTACATTACAGGTTTCCACAGTTGTCTTCAGTGGCAAATTGCTTAAAAATAGGGTAAAGCAAAGCACTTAAGCCTACTGAGGTGAAAGCTTGGCACAAGTAGGTGAAATGGCGTGGCTGTATAGAGAGATAGAGGAGCAACTATTTTTGCCTTCAGGACTTGTTGGGCAGAAAATAACTTGGTTCTACCAAAGCTAGGACATCTGGTGCATAAAAGTGTGTAGTGTGTTGTAATGAATTGGAAATGGCATTACTGCAATATATATAATAGCATGGAGATAGTGCAGTATGGCGTGAGGAACTCGTGTAGAATATGTAAAATGTCATGGTTTTCACATACATTGTGGAAAAGAGAAAATAACTTCAAGTGTAAAGGATATGGAAATTCAGCGAATAAACATCAGTGCATTTGAGGATTTTTTCATGCAACAAGCTACAGCCATCTTTCACAAAAAAAAAAATCTATAAACATCAATGGCTGCAGCTACATGAGGAAGTCTGGGTGTGCAAGCAAACCTACTTTCCAATAGACCTCCATTTCCTTAAATCTAAACAATTGAACATTAGAAGGTCCTAAAACCTGATTCATTTCTCATTTGTGTCGGTTTCATCCAGGACACCTCCTGAGGTTAGAAAAGAGCTGTGCTGTTTAACACCTGAGTAAGCGAAAACCAGGTTCACTTTCCTGTTTGAGATCAGCAATCTTTCAACAGTGTGTTTCTTAGCAGGCAAAGCGAACCAGAGCTCTGCAACTTAGAAACACGTTGAGAAAGTTCCCTTCCAGGCTTAACTGGAGATGAGTTGAAAGTACGATGGAAATCCAACATCTCTGGAAAAGCCGGCCTCTGGGTGTCTCTCTGGGTGTCTCTCTGGGTGTCTCTCTGGGTGTCTCTTGAAGCAAATAAGCTCTCATGAAATGCAGATGCAGCTCTGACATACATCTAGGCACTGACAGACTCAACAAAGAGTGTTATCTCCTAGTTCAGAAGCAGATGTGGTGCTCTTAAGTCATTACATAGGAGGCGACATGGAAACCTGGAAGTCCAAGACCACCTTCATGGAGTATCACATATTCCACTATTTTTGTTAGCACATATGTTCACAAACTATGTCCACATGGTGTAACACCCCAGAGACATATAGCATAACGTGATGCCATTTACTTCTTAAGTCAAGCCTCTGTTGTATGGCCTAAAAGCTTTGTAAGAATTTAGCAGCAATATCAAGAAAAAAACCCAATATAAGTGGTCCATTAATGAATAGGTCCTTGAGTGTCAGGAAGCAGACGTTGTTGGAAACTTGGGTAATATTACTGTTGGGTTTTATTAATTAAATATAGCTATTAATATGACCTTGGATTTCAACACAATGACCTCTTTTGTGAGTATGATTAGCAGATGTTTACCATAATTCTTCACTCTCTGAAAAATGCTTGTTGCACCCAATAAAAACAACCATATTTACTTTGCTAAATCAAATATTTGGAACTTGGGTCTTACTTTATATATCATGGCTCCAGTGTCTTAGGCTTTCCAAGTTTAAGGTTGAGAGCCCTTGGAGTAACATATGTGGTAGATCTCAAGAGTACAATGACCTATTGTATTAGTGAGAGCTTTCCTCCCACCCCCGCCCCAGTTTGGCATTGTATCTTCTACAGTGAACCCAGTGTGCTCCACCAGCCTCTGGCTTTGATTTTTTTTTTTTTTTTTTTTTTTTTTTTTTTAGTTNTTTTTTTTTTTTTTTTACAGAAGTGTGGGGAGAACATTTTTGAATCCACAAAGTTTTCTGTATTTTGTCCGTTACTTGCAAGCAACTTCCTTTCCAGAACAACTGCACCGATGGAAGCAGGAAGCACGATTCCAGTTCTTAAAATAAAGCTGGAAGTTACTTTCCTTTTCAATAGCATCTCACCTAATTTTAGACTTGAAAAGAGTCCGTTTCCCCCAAATTTTTCTCCTCTTCTACCAAATCTAGAATTTAGAGGTGGGAAGTCCCATTAACAACCTAGCTCACCCTCCCAAATGGCACCTGCAGCAGGTATTTTTGTGTGCCTATGAGCGCTGTTTTCCAGCTGCCAGGGTCGGGTTTAGCAGCAGGTCTGCTGCCTGCTTGTCTGCAGTGCTGAAAGGAAATGGCGAGGGAACAAAACTATGCTTTTCTTGGGAAACCACTCCCTTTGGAATGGAGAGATATGGCTTACCACTTTTATTTTGTTTCCCCCTCCAAAGCAAGCAACAACATTGCAAGGATCAGGGCCAACAAGAAAAGAATATTATTTAAAAGGCGTCATCTATCTAGCCTCATGTATTTCAGGAAAAGGAGTCTCCTGCTTCATATTTTAAGGAGTGTAATAAAAATAGCAATCGGTTTAAGAAGGGGGCTGACGGGCTGGAGAAAGTGACAGCAGCAGCACAGGGAAATAGTGCTCCATTTATCTGAGCAAGCTAGCACATTGATAACACTGCTCTCTGCAGTAGGTGCTATCAAATCAGAGACAATTTGTATCCCTGGTGTGGCAGGTTACTTAGGTGGTAACAAGTCTCCCCGATGTTATTGCCGATTGTCATTAACTAGCTACTGCTGTTTGTTTGCCGATACCTGCTAGATGATGTTCGTGAGTCATGTTGTATCATTTATATATATCCTGCCCAGTTTAGGGGCCTCCTGCTTCCAAAAAGATGCTTAGCTTGGGATCTCTTCCATTTATTCATCCTGTATGGGGGGGGGAAACAAACAAATAAACTGGTTGCAGCTTCCTTCTTGCTTTAATGTAACCAAAATGAAGGTTGTGTAGCATGCATTGAACAGGCTGTGGTGAGCAGCACCAGTGGGCATATGGAAAAGGAAGAGACAGAAGTAATGAGGAAAAGGTTGGGCTGCTTTTCTCCATCCTCAGATCTGATGTTGGCAAGGGGGTGTAAGGACCCAGATAAGGATTAACTGCCCTAGGTGGGATATCCTGCTTTCTGAAGATCTTTAATCAGTTGGACTGGACTCTCATAAGTGCAGTTCTCACTTGATTATCTTTCTCAGTGTGTTTTGGTTTCCTTTCCTTTCGTTCGATAATATTTGTAACTACTGTCTGTTTATTAAAATCTGAGATGCTTTCCAGTTCACCATCTAGAGGCTCTTTATTTAAAAGTTTTAGTTCGTGGTTTTTCTGGCCTGATTTGTTTTCTTCGAGTAGCTTATTTCAGCCCTTTACTGAAAATACGGGGTCAGATGGTCACTTAACAAGTCTTTGGAAACCAATTGTAAAATCCCCATTGAGGCAAACACATCCCTTGATTTGTAGTTGACAGCATGCCCCATTATATTTATCCTAAATAGTTACAGGTTAGGTCACTCAGGAGGGAAGGCTATAATTTTGTATGAAAGCACAGTTTAGTGAAACTATGATATCAGTACAACTATGATATCAGTACAACTATTATAAAACATGAAGCGTTTTGTCTTCTCTCTTACAAAATGTGTAATTTCTACCCATTATCAGTATTATTACAAAAGTCCTTGCACTAAACTTGTCTTCTGATAGGCAGAAACTTGTCTTCACTAGGATAGAATACAGTGAAGTGTAACTTCTCTTTTAAAGGAGAATAAATAACACGGCTGAAGTTTACTAGAACACAATAAAGACATTTCCAGGAAAGCTGCTGCAGAGGCAGGTAGGACATGCTGAAGATTTATTCTTGGGGTGAACATGTGCAAGTACTATAATGATGCTGTAGAGAACATTGGAGTAAAATATTTGATCAACAGATATGTCTAAAGAAGATACATGGTTTGATTTCCTCACTAGCTTTCAGATTACAGTGAGACAGTTAAATGAAGATTCTGTAAACTTATGCACAAATAAATCATGGAGGCTGGGAGGAGGTCAGATGTAGCACAGTTCTTTCCTAGAAAAGAGCAAGTTTTGACTGCGTACCAACTGGCTTCATTGTTAAATTTGTGGATTCAGGGATGAGCACTAGGAGAAGAATTTTTTTACACTGGGGATGGTGAAACGTTGGCCCAGGTTGCTCAGAGAGGTGGTAGATGCCCCATCCCTGTAAACATTCCAGGTCTGGTTGGACAAGACTCTGAGCAACTCGATTGGGTAGAAGATTTCGACTAGGTGACCTTTAAAGGTCTCTTCCAACCCAAACCAGTGTATGATTCTATGATTAAATGAGAACCCAAGAACTGAAAGGTTGATGTCAACAAAAATCATACAAGTCACTGTGCAGCTGCAACCATGAGAAGGGTTTTAAAAGCAAAGCATGGCTTATCCTGGTGAGGTGTGCAATTGTTTTGAACTAATTTAATCAAGATTCGGGAGATTATAGTGAAATAAAAAAAAAAAGGCAGAAAAAGAGAGGGGGGAGAAGATCAATAAAAAGGGTGGAGTAGCTGCTGTGATTAAGAAAAAAGATTACTGTTGATTTATTGATTCAGTCTTCAGCTTGCCATCTCAATCAGAGGGAGTTTTTTGTTAATGTTATTAATATTTATACTTTAGTACCATGTGCCAATTAGAGTAGATGGTAATTAGTTCTCTGGGCCTGAAAATATTAGACCCCATGTAGCACAAAGCCTTTGCATTGCATGTTACTGGAAAGAGAAATTTAGGTTTGAAAATCTAGTGCAGAGCACACAAAAAGCCTCTTCTCTTTTCAGTGCAAGGAGCAGTTCTTTGTCGTTGGCCTTCCTGGGATCATAAAAAAAGAAGATGGTTGCATATGCCCATTGTAAGCTTTTGAGGGAAATCACCCTAGCCAAGCTCATCATCTCCTGCAACCAGTGAGAAGTGTTCCTCAAGCATATGTTGAATCTCTCCTTTTCTCTGCAGAGAGCTCAGGTTTGGGGCACTTCTGTCTTCAGGCAGTGTTTCCTGGTGCTGGTGTCTGTTTGTAGGGTCTGCGACTTGTCCGAGTTATCATAGCACCTTACCCTGCAATGAGCAGCATGAATTATAGGAGGTCAAGGTCTTCCCTTCAGTTCAAGCTGAGAATGGGATAGCTGAAAACTTTTTTTTTTTTCCTGTGTAGAGGGAAACATGAGAACTCATTGTTGTGAAGTGGCAGAACTGAGTCACCCAGGGTTTAGTCAAAGAAAAAACACATCAGTGCAACCCAGAATAAAAAAACGTGCTTTCTTCATTACTCATTATACCACAGCAAGAATCAAAATCACTCAGAAATTGTTGTAACAGCTATATGTTGCTTAGATAAAATAGTCTGGAAAGGATAAATTTTGTGGGAATCACTTCTGATTTATGCAATGCAATATGCGAAGCCAACTTGCTGTGATTTCCGCCCCCCTCCCCCCTTCAGTTATCTGCAGTTGTGTCAGATTTAATCAAGGAACTTTGAATTACTCGCACCATTCCATAGCACTTTCATGGTGTCTCTGGGTGTCACTGAATGAGTTGCAGCCACTTAAGTGTCCTGCTATTGTAAACAACACAGTGGGAAAATTAATTTTAAGGCTCTCTTGTATATCTGGATGCTTAATTTTTAGAGCTGTGCTATGTTCTGGGCTGTGTTGCTGTATTTTAAGCAAAAAAAAAGATCTGTTTTTAAAGACAAAATAGTAAGCCTTTCTCTTTTGCTCTTACTGTATGGTTTGGTGTCTGTGAGGGACTGAGCTTAACCTACCGTGTCAAACCCAGTCCTTCAACTTCCTTTCCTGTTTCCATATGGGTAGCCAGTGTGGTTGACATTTGGTCTTGAAATCAGTGTGGTCTAACACATCACAGCACTCATTGCCCAGCTTCAGAAAACATGCAATGCCACCCTGCCTGCCAGCCCATGGGACAGAGCCATGCCATCCTTATGGTCCACAAGCGATGGAGCCACCAAACTTTGGGTGGTTGAGTTGATGGGGCCAAGTCAATGCACACTTCAGCTCTCAGCTCTTGAGAGCAGCTGAAGCTCTGAGGATGGCTGTGAGCACAGGTGAACCATTTGGTAGCGACATCACCCATGAACCCCACCTTGCTGGCCTCTGCAATGGGTTCTTTCACCCCTGGAGCTGCAGCAAGTGTATTGCTCCCTTTTTTCTAGGTTCAGCCACTTATGAACTGCACTTTAATATTATTAGAGGGATTTATGAGTTTCTTCTATTTAAAAAGGTTTAATTGGTTCCTGTAATATTTCACACTTTAAGTACAGGAAAAGTACAAAATGGCTTCTGAGGCAAATGGAGCCAGCTGAAAAGGAGAAACCCTTCTCCATACCACATGAAGCCTTTTTAAAGGAGACAAAAAAAAAAACCCAACAAAAAAAAACCCAAAAAACAAACAAACAAACAAACTGTCCTTTTTTTTTTTTTTTTTTTTTTTTAAACATAACCTCTACCTTGCATCAATTAGCATCCTGTGTGAGTTGTCTTGATGTGAACCCCTGGGTAGAGCAGCAAATGTAAAATGAGAAAAACTTGGCCAGTTCTCTGTGTGCCAAAGACAAACTGTGTTGACTGTGTTAGTTTGTGCTGGGGCCGTGCTTGCAACTCCTCTACCCTTGTGTTGGTGCAATGGCCAAAGCTCTCCTAGCAGACTGAGCATCAAAGCTTAACCTCTGAGCAGTCAAACCATAGAGATTTTGTATTATTTTTCAGAAAGACTCTAACTTCATCACCATTCAACAAATCTGGGCTTCAGCTCATAGAATCACAGAATGGTAAGGTTGGAAGTGACCTCAAAGGTCAGCTAGTTCNTAGATAGTCTTGAAACGATGCTGAAAGAAATGTGGTTTTTTTTGGTCAAGTCTGTGTTAGAGAAGACAATAACTGATATTTAACCGCACGAAATAAATAACTATATAAAATAGAGCTTTTCTCCCCCACCCCCAGGAAAATGTTTATTTTTTTTATTGTTGGTAATCTTTGTCTGCTGTCTCGCAGCTGCTGGCAAAGCGGCATTGCATTCGCAGAGCTCGGTGGACAAATAAAAGAGTAAATAAAGGGGTTTGCTGACGCAAGCATCGCCAGGTACATGCAGCACGTGAGTGGAAAACCAGTCAAATCGGCAAACAAAGCAATGTGCCTTCTCGAGTGTCCCGGGCAGAGCTAGGAGGGGTGGAAAGCAGCAGTGATTTATTTCATTTTGAATGTGAATGTTTTTAAAACATTGCCGGCTGTTAGTGTCAACAGAGAAGTAGAGAGGAAGAAAAGCAGCATTAAATGCGTGACTGGAAAGGTGCATCAGAACACAGCAATTAAATGAGCTTTAGTTTTGTTGCCTTTGATGCCAGTGTAAGTATGTGAAAAGTAATGCACTGCAGAGGACAGGTTTGTGGTTGAAATACACTTGATAGATTTTGACAAATTAAACAGTTGTAAAGATGTTTGGAAGTTTTCCAGATCTTTACTGTTATTTATGTCACTGAACTGAAAAAAAAAAAAAAAAAAAAATCAGTGGTTAATTTGCAGTTCTTATAATTTTTATGATACTTATGTTGTTGTAAATTTAGCAGCGTGCGGCATCAGCTCAGCGGGATACATTTTATGTTGTCAGCTACCTTTTGACATCATAATAGATTTCAGTTGCCAAAGCTTCAGGGGGAGAGAGAGAGAGAGAATGAAATGTAAGAGCGCACTGCACGAGCGCTTGGATCAAACCCAGGTAGGAGAGGAACTCGTGTGCAGGGTGGCTGCTGAAGCCAGGCTTGGTCCCTGGGGGACAATGGGAATGCTCCAGAGTCCCTATGCCTGTGGCAATAAATGTGTTTTAAGTGGCAAGGACAGATAAGATCCTGATAGGATTGGGCCCCACAGTATCATTGATGAGCCTTTGAAGTTTGGGCATCTGCTTATGGCTGATAACTGTAGCAGTGCTGAGCTCCTCGGGTCTTGTCCCACCACACAGATCTTCTGACCCTGCATCCCAACAACATGCAGCATGGCTGAAGGGTGGCAGGCTGGGATCTGGTCTTTGAGCAGTTGTCAAGCTCATGTCTGTGTCAGTCTACAGCATCTTCAGGGAGGGCTCTCCACTCCCAAATTATTTCTGCTAGTCACTTTCTCCATACACTGTGGGCCATGGTTTGTTTCTTGGGTAAATACAAGACTGAGAGGTGCCAGGTAAATCTCTGCTGTGCTGCAGTTGGATGTGGGAGCAGCTTTTGACCTGTGGGACAAAAGGAGAAGGTCCAAACAGGAGTTTTGCAGAGTACCTCTGAATTCATATATTTTGATTTCCCTCCCCACCCCTTTTTTTTTTCTTTTCTTTTAATAGAGACTTTTTGCAATATTTTTCTTTTTATAGAGACTCTATTCTCTCTATTTATAGAGACTTTTCTTCCATTGTCTGGAAGAAGGAGAGATATCTTAAGTTTAGGTGGCTCGAAGAAGAGACACAGTTGTTTCCCTCTTGGGAGGCTATTTTAGTGGGTTAAAATTGGTGTTTTTAATCTAAGGAACGTGTGACACATGAAATGGACTTTTTATAAAGCATAGCCGTGCCCTTCCCATCTTCTGCCTCTTTCAACATTTGCCCTTTGCCTCCTAAGCCTGAAAATGGAAGAATTTATTAACGGTTGTTTCCTCGGTGTTTGTGGCATTAGCCACGTTTCTCAAGGGCGTTTCACATGCTCTTTCCACTCTAATGGGATTGTCCATTGAGTTCAGCTCCAGCGCATTGGGGATCCATTCGCACAGATAGCTGGTTAGGCTGAACCTTCCTCATCCGTAGGTAATCCCAAAATATGCAAATTCTTAGCATGACATTGGTTTTCTAACCTTTCTGGGTTTATAATTAAGTGCTTTGTAGTTGTCCTCCTCTACCTTCTTCCTCATCAGTCTTTAGCCATACTGGCTTCAGCTTTCCCATTCCTTTTCTTTCTTGACCGTCTTTCAATTTCCCTGGAGGTAGTTTTATGTTCAACTCTCTTCTCTAGGTACTGCTTCAAAGGTGCATGACTTGGAGTAGATTTGGGGCACAAACAAGATTTGCGAGGAGCTCGTTGTGCTGCTGCTTGCTTTTTGCTGTATCTTGCTCACCAAGATCACAGCAGCAGGTTGGAGTGGACACAGATGTAGCACTGGTGAAAAGACATTCATTTACTCTTGACTTATTTTTATCATCTCCTTATTTTGGCAAAAGAGAGACTGGAGATTGGACAACTGAGGGGGCTTTGCAAATTGACAGCAAGTCATAGAATAAGATGATTCAGCAGTGCTGAGCACCGAGGAGCTGAGCAGAAGCACAGTGTTGGCTCAGGCAGTCACAGCCCTGTGCAGACACCTGCACCACATTCCTTTGGTGCTCTTCAGGTGGAAGTTGCTGCTGCTCCTGTGTGCTGAAAGCACAAGATCGAATTTCCATCTTGCTTCACACCAGCAGACTAGTATGTTAGTCTGCATTCGCTGGCTAGACTTATTCTGGCTAATGTTTGCCAGATTCTTCTATTACATATTAAAATAAGCTCTTATGAGTGGGTTTTATTTCTGTGCGTGTTTCAAAAAACTAGGCCAGCCCTAACAAGCACATTTTTGTGTTTTTGTTTTTGCATTTTGTCATTTTACATATTGAAAAATTGAATGCAGAGAAAAAAAAAGGCAAAAAAAAAAAAAAAAAGGCTTGCTAACATCAAAAAGAAATAAAGCTTTGCGTTATTCTGCACAAGTGTTAAAATCTGACTGATAGTTTGTATATACAGACTCGGTTTTTTATGGTGCTTCCTTTCCCCACCCAAAGATCACAGATGCTATGATAAAAATTAATGCCTTTTGAGAAAATACTTTTCTTCTCTGAACTCGGCCTAAAGAGGGTCACACAGTGCTGTTGTTGCTAATAAATGTGGCCAGATTTATGTACAAATAATAGTGGGCATTAATTTGTCAGGGCAGGAACTTCTAAAAGAAAATGCAGGGCATTTCTCTCTTGCTTAAATCCAGCTATTTCAATATCATAAAGTTTTTATTTTAACCATTAGGGAGAGTAGCCTTGTTTGAAGAATTCAGCTCTAAAAAATGTCTTTGTAAATTGAGATTTTAGGACTACCTATTTGGAGGACGTTCTGTATGATAAATGACCCCTATAAGACAGGAGAAGAGAGAAAAAAAAAAAAAAGTAATTTTGCATGTCTGCTTCCTAGGATGTGTGATAATAATAAATGAACATTTTATATATCATTATATATATATCATGGCAGAACAAAAATCAGAAGATATATTATTCATTATTCCTGTTACTTTATATTTAAAAGGCAAAGGTTTTTGCTTCTTTGCCAAAACAACGACTACAGAATATATTTGTAATAATCCCTGCAAATATGAAGAGTGGAGAGATCTTCCAGGTCGTTAGCACTGGAGAAAGTAGAGATGCCTTTAATTGTATTCATTTGAACATTAATACATTAATGCTGAGATTTAAGTACTGTTACTATTAAAAATTAAACTGGAGGACCAGTGTGCAGATCATATGCTTTAGTGTAAGTTGTCAGGTGCAGTGTTTGCATATTCAGCCTGCCATTCCAGCACTGAAATGGACATTGGAGACAGGATTTGGCTTTCAGAGGGACAAGGGTTTGGTGTGGTTTTGGTTTTTTTGTTTTGTTTTTTTTTTAATACACACACACACACAGGTTTATTTCTGGCAGCAGTGTTTCTTCTCCCAGCTGCATTTACGCCACTTGAGTAAAAGTTGCACTGATGAAAATCAGAGGAGGATAAGAAAGGACTTGTTTGCTGTCCTGAAGTCCTCTTGTTCTCTCCGTCCTCCCCCCACTCCGTCCGCAGCTATTTTGCAATATGCAACCCCCTCCAAGCACTGCCTGCGGAACTGGAGTAGCTCTGGCATGTAGATTTCCCAGTGGGAGAACTTGTGTGGATGGTAATTTTAATGAGACCTGATTTAAGCAGTAGAATAGATCCATAAAACTAATACAAGCAGACTTTCAAGAGCTCTACTATTTGTCAGGGCAGTGAATTTTAGAGGTGCATCCATTGGCTTGGTAAAGAATATTATAATCTCGAAAACTTAACCTGTATTAATTCAGATTGTTTCTATGCAAAATACTTTTGAGAACTTCTCCAATCCAGGGCAGGCCAAATATAGACTTATTTATTTTTGAGGCTCAGCTTTCGTCCAAAAATCATGCTGGAACCACAAGACCTGAAAGCTGTGCTCTATATGAATGAATGCAGAGCCTGTACGAGCGCACACAGCTGTGCCTCTAAGCTGTGACAAACCCTTAGCTTTGCTTTTTTTCCTTCATTTAAGGCCACCACTTGGTCCGTGTGTTTTTCAGCCTCTCTTGTGTTGTCGCACCTAGTTATATATGGCAGTAACACAGTTTTCTTCTGTCCTGTGGATACAGGCATTACACCCATCTCAGAATCTAAATCCCACTTCAAGTAATAGACTTGGTCTGTGGCTTTTAGTTTTCATCCAGGTGTGCAGGAGCATCTCTTGCTGCCGTTGGAAATTGTGTGGTTCTGCTCGGCCTTAGTAAATTGTTTTCTTTTCCTTGCTCTCCTTCCCAGACCCTTCCCTCTTTCCTGTTGTTTGTTTTTTTTTCCCCCAGCTAGGTTTTTTGTTTTAGGGTTTTTAGGGGTGGTTGTTTTTTTTTGTTTGGGTTTTGGTTTTGTTTTGTTGTTTTTTGTTTTTTGGGTTTTTTTTCTTCACTGCAGCTATCTCAAATGGCAGTGAGAAAGAGAAGCAGGTGGGAAAACTCAAGGGAGACTCTTGAAGTGGGAATGAGAAGAGCTGGAGCATTTTGGCAAAGGCTGAGGAGACCAAGCAAGCAGCAGACAACAGGGAGGAAAAAGGGCAGACAAGCTTTGAACTGGGAGGAATAGGGTAAAAGGCGAGGGGAGAGGAATAGAGGAAGAGGGCAAGGAAAGGAAAGTTAGGGATTTAGCAGGTAGGCTGAGCAGAGGGATGCTCTGGGGACCCTGGCTCTCCCACCCCCTTCTAAGGCAACTCACCGGCTGCACAAACACAGGCAGAAGGGAGGTGGCCTCTCCCAGAGGCAGCGGTAGCGGTGACACGCATTTAAACAGGGAAAAAGTTTATTTGCCTTTCCTCACAGGATATGCTAAGTGATTTTGCAGTGTGAGTGGAGTGGCATTGTTGCACTTAGCTCTGCATTTATTAAATAAATTTGTTCTCCAGCTCCAGTGTTAAGTGTGTATTATGAAACCTCGGAGCCAATCTTAGTGGGTTGCAGTGTGCAAATATTTTTAAAATTATGTAATTAAATAGGGCTTGGGCTGCAGTGTCCACTGAAGTGATTTATTAATTGAATGGTTTGATTCAATTTCATGTTATTTTAGTTTATACAGAAAGGCTTGGTATCTGTTTCACAGATAGGGACATCTTGCGGGGCTGTCAGTGATGGTTCAGAGGTCCTTAGGAGGAATCTTTAGCACCCAATTAAATAATAACCAAGAAGATGTGACTCGTTCTTTCCCTGTCCCCGAAACTATGTTTTGACATCTAAGGCTGGTGATAAAAATTTGCTTGGCAGGCTCGGCACTCTATTTATCACTAGATTATTTCTAAATTAATCATGCTAAAAATCTTCCCATTGTAATTGTGCTGGGGCTCAGTGCTGTAGGATGTGTGTAAATAAAAAATGCCCCTTTTAATTTCACGTTGGCTGTATCTTGCTTCTGCTGCAGCCCAACTGTATCTGTTTCGCTAAGAATGTCATTTTAAAGGTATTGTGGTTACTGAGCGGCAGCTGTGATTGAAAAGTATGTAAACTACTCTTTAGTTGCTCGTGTCATTTTTATATTCTTATGTCAGAACACAAGAAGGCTGCTTTAAATTTGTCTTTCACTGTGTATTAATTTTCAAGTCTAATTTTTCTTGGGCTAAAGCATAGACTGCGTTCTCGGCTGCACATTACCATTCAGTGCCAAAGTAAATGGCTACTTGTGAAAAAGTACAAAATTAGTTCCTGCTTGATTACTGTAAAATACATATTTATTTTCGTAGGGAGAGTTTTTATTACCAGTGCATAAAGTACAATTACCCTGCATGCTATCGGTGACTTAGAAGACGAAGTAATCAAGCACCATATATTTATTACTGTGAAGAGCAATAAGTTTTAGAGCCGTGCATTGCTTTCCCAAAACCAAGAAGGAGGGTACAAGGGGTTTTAATTTTTTGTGGATTTCTTTTTTTTCCTAAGCTTGCACTATATGTTGTTCCTGCCCTTTTAAATGCAGGCCATTTAAAATTAAATCCTCAGTTAATACGTCCGCATAAGAACTTCTTTGTCTCTGGATACCCAACCATTGAAAATTAAATGTGGTTGTGGATAAGTATTTATTCATACCATACCTCACACCTGATCTTGTGTCAGTATGACATCATCTTTGCCACAAAGATTTCTAGTGGTTTAAAAATGTTCCGTTGTGAAATAAGTGGGAGAGGTAGAAAAGGGGCAAGGAAGGCAACAAAAATAAACTACTACTGGGATTTGATGTTTGGCCAATTAAAAACAAAATAAAATTTAAAAAAAAAAAAAAAAGAAAGGTATTCTGAGGTCCACATGCTGCCTTTGATCCCTACACAGGACTTCCATTTGTGCCAGTGGCTGTTCAGCCACAGGGAAGGCTGTATATGACTTAATTTGTATGTTGTGGGAAGTACATTTTCCTAGCATGTGGTCTAGCTTACTTGAAGAATCTGAAATGCGTTATAAATGTAAATGCTGTGTTTAAGTAAAACTTCATTATGTTTTGGTGGTTTCCAAAAATGCACAGGATTTGACCTTAAAGTGTTATTTCAAGGTGTTATGATGTATGAGCTAGACTTTGTAGTCTTCTAAATTAAATCTTTGAACATGTTATTATTGTATTTTGGCATTGGCAAGATGTAGTTCTCAGCTATTTTCTGTCACAGCCTTCATTTTTCTAACGAGTTACGAGACAGGGCTAGATTCTTCTGTAAGAGGATGCCTGTGCAGGATGGGGATTACCCTGTGTTAACTGTGGTGTAACCAAGGAGGTATAAGTCTGGCATTCACATCCCAGTCCAAGGTCACGACAACTCCTCATCCATGGCTTGCCACTGGGATGGAGCTGTGCTCTCACTAAAAAGTGGGCACAGCCACCACCCACCACCGTTCCCCTTGACTGTTGCCAAGCCCCACGGAGGATGTGGTGAAGGGTTTAGAATTTGGATCCAAATCTGGTTCATATATAGAAGGGGTTGTGTTTCTGTTTGGAAAATATGAGCCCCTTTTACATAGCCCAGGTGTGGATTAGCTGTCTAAACCATTTGCCCATTCCTGTGTTTGTGGGAGACCTGTTTTCAATTCTTACAAAGAGGCCGTACAAGTCAAGCTGTAGAAACAGCAGAAGCGATCCAAAAATGGATTTGGGGGGGGAAAAAAAAAAAGGAAAAAAATTAACAAAGTGTTTGTGATCTCAGGTTGGTAGTCTGGATGTAGGAGCAGGCAGAACTGCTATACATATGCTTATTTCCAAAGAAAATAGTTGCAAAACATTTCCACTTAAGTCTTGAGTGTTCAGGGCTTGTATTTCTTCTCCTCTCTTTAACAACCCTGTGTTGGTGTTACAGCCTGTCAAGAAGTGCTGCTGGCTGTGGGGAACCATCCACGCTATGCTGTGCACCTCCCAGGCATGGCCACAGGGAGAAGCAGGGTCTGGGCCCAGGGTATGTTGTTGCAAAAAAGTCGATTAAGAAGAAGAGCTCTGAGTCAGCACCTAAGCCTGTGGCCATCGGTCACCGAAGTGCTGAAGAGAGAACATCTTTGAAGTGCTGTTTTTGGTATTGGTTTCACCTTGCGTGCTCACAGTATGAATCATGATGGTTAGGCAGGTGATTTTCCCTCAAGAACCAAGCCAACCCCAAACAATCGCAGGACCACCCTTTCAGTCACTTCATGTGGCTGTCTTTGCCTGTCCATCGTGGGGTGGTCTCCACCATGGGCTTGGAGTGGGAAGGGAGAGCAGCTGTGCAGCCAGTGCATATTGGGCCTCTATCCATGGCCAGCAGCTCCCCATTTTCCTCCTCCTTCAGAAGCAGGCAGGCTCCTGGTTGGGGGGGATCCTGAAATGATTGGTGCAAGTATTCAGAACCCTAAATAGGAAAGACACGGAGGACATCTCACTTCCCCACTGCCTAATTCCTTTCCTACGTCCCAAGCAGGGTGATGTTTAGAAACACATCCAACCTCGAGTTCAAAATGGATCGCTCACCCATGTTTCTTGAACATCTAATTTTGCTGGCACATTATTATTCACCCTCTGCTATTTTCACACTGTGACACAAAACTAGAGAGAAGAGATTGAAATTTTGACCGGTACGTTATCCTGATACCTGAGATGCTGTGTCGATATGAGAGTATCTTTACCACAAGGACTTTCTTGGTGGTTTTAGAGATCCCAGTGTGAATAAGTAGAAGAAGCAGAACTAATAACTCAAGAAGCAAAAATATTTTTTTTTTCTTAAAGAAATTGATTAACATGCAAATATGTACTGTATGCATATTAAATATCATTTCAAAATGTGATGGGCAGGAAGCATAAGTGATGCCATTTGGTTTTGTGGCATCAGTGTGGGTTGATTAAGGGGTTGGGGATAAATTTTGGGGATTATTGATATAGCATGAGTAGAGCCAGATGGTTGTATTACACATCTTTTGTGTTCTTGTTTGCTTCTTAAAGCAGTTGCAGAATTTTGCCCTGGGCAAAATTTACTCTTTGCTCATATGTTCCCCTGTGAATTTACTTTTGACAAAGGACTTCACAAAGAGGGGGGAAACACTGTGCTTTGTGCCCACAAACTCATCTCTTGGCCTTTCTACTCAAGATTTTTTTTTTTTTTTTAACTTGTGAAATAAACTAGCAGTAGGTGCAAGTTCAGTGCCTGAGTGTGGTGTGCTGCTATCCCCTTCGGTCTGTGATACAGAGGCTGTCATTTAGTGCACTTTCCTCACAGTGTTGGGTTGAAGAAGCTGTGGCAGCCAGTTTGTTTTAATGTGCTACTTATGTAGTATTCTTCCACTAACGAAATGTTGTCTTAAAGATTAATGAGCTAATTTTTCCACTACTTTAAAAAAAAAAAAAAAAAGTTTTGAGATTGTGGTCTACCTGATTCATGTGATCACAAACACACTTTGTGGTATTCAGGTTGAGTGGGAGAAGGTTGTGCTAGGTAGGTGGTTCTTCACTGGGTGTTTGTGACATTTGTTGGAACTGCTTATCATGGGAACCAAAATCTACGTGTATTTGTTATTTCCCTTTGAAAGCAAATTTTTATTTCCCATAAAAAGATGAGGTTTTGTTGAAGCTTTGTAAGAAATGCTTTTTGTCTTTGTCTTTTTTTTTTTTCGTGCCTCACATCAGTTTTTGTGGGTGTAACTCCATGGGCTCAGCTGACTTTACTCCTCATATACATCGCTGTAGGCCCCTGGATGAGAAGGTTCCTCTACACCTAGCAATTAAGAGTGGAAACAGTTGTGCTTGTAAGTAGGTTTTGTCCTGAGCTTTTCTCACTGTGTAGAATACTGTGGTTGTAGGAAGTGAGTGGGATCACCTTGCTTGCAGTGGTAGGGCTCTTATTGGGGACCAATTCACTTGGCCACTGACTCAGTGACCCTGTGCCTGCATCCCCTCTCCCAAGGAAAGCTGACCCCATGGATTGCCCAGGCTGTAAGCAGCACTTTCTGGCCCTTTTTTTGGAGAACTAGTGCTTGATACAAAAATGGGGAATGGGCATCTCAGACAGCTACTGAAATCTCTGCTTAGTTTACTCACAAGTCTGAGGCTGAAGCAACTTACTTCTTATAATGATGCCATTGTGCTCATCCTATCTGATCAGTTCTTGAAATGTTTTAGTAAGTCTATCTTACAACATTATAAGAAGATAATCAGCTGCCTTAGAAGGTCCCCATCTGGAGTATAGAGTTCTTTTACTGAAAGATGTTTTGCCTTTCCGAGATAGCTCTCGCATTTCATCATCTGTTGTGCAGAGATGAAGTGCATATGAAAAGTCAGTGACTCTGAATCCATCTGTTGTTATTATTTTCCACTGATAATTGGCTTGAACAATGAAATGTCTGTGTCTGTAGCCTTTGAAACTGTACACCCTGTTTATTTTCTGGAGGTCCTGCTCCACTCTCACCCTCCTCCCCCTTCCCCCCCCCCCCCCCCCCTTTTTTTTTATTTGTTTTGTGGGTTTTTTTGTTTTATGGGTTTTTTTTGTTGTTTCATTTTTCTCTCAAGCTCATAACTAGTGGAGCTTGCATGAAGATGACATCTTTGACTCCATGCATCAGTATGTGTCACTCAACATCTAAAGCTTGCCTGCCAATTTTTGTCTGGGTCCTGTGTCTGCTCTGTGTGAGTGTAGAGCAGGAAGGCTGGCAGATCCAGAGCTCATAGATATCTTACTTGAAATGTAGTATTTATTTCACTTTCTCTATTAAAATATTAATTCAAAGCCCGGTATCTAATACCTATGGAATTAGATACTACCTGTAATTGTATAATATATTCAGTTGCATCCAGTTTTGCATGATGCAGGGTATTAATATTGGATTCCACTAACAGCAGTTCCATTAGCTTGCTCAACCAGTATGAGATATATATGAGCAGGGAGGCATAACTACCAGACAGAACTGCCAAAACAGTCATTAGAAGCTCCATTGGGATGGACAAAGGCTTTTACGCAGTGATATACTGATTAAATTTTGTTCTATGGTTTATTTGCATCAAGGTTAGATCAGTATCGTCTATGTGAACTGTATTATCTGACACCTTATTTGGAAGGTCATTTCAATGCAAAAATGGTGCATGATACAGGGGCTCTAGAATTTCTGGCAGGATTCTTTTGTGGAGGATTTTTATCCTTTTAGGCATGACTAGCTCATGTTAGCAATTTTATTGTGCTTTAACGTGGCGAGTTTATCCAAGTCAAAGTAAAAACTCCCTCCATACTGTATGAGTGCTCAGTGGAACTGAACACACTTGATCCGCATTAAAACTGTGAGTTATATCCAGAATCCTTTGAAATAATCTGCTGCACGTGCTGGAGAATCTTGCATCTTTTAAAGCCAAAATCTTTCTGCCTTTGCGTGCGTGTAAGTGCTTTAGAGAATGAAATTCTGTTGCTGGACGCAGTCAGGCCGTCCACGTTACGCTGTAGTCTGAAGCACAAGAGAGTAAGGCAGAGGAGTATAATCATATTTGTGTTTCAATGGCAATCATTTAATACTGCAAGTTATTAAAAAATAATTAAATTACCAAAACCAACATGTAGCTAGGACTTACAATAAGAGGTCAATGTGATTTGACTCCTCAAGTTAGGAAGGGACACACTGGTGAATTCCAATTGCTTTAAAATTGTGCTGCTTCGTTCTATTTATGGAATGGAAGGATAAACGAGACTGAAAAATAATTTATTTCTGTAGAAGTAAGAGTAAATCTCAGTGTATAATTATGTATATTCGATTATAATAAATGCTTAGAGGTGCTTGGTGGTTATCACAGTCTCTAATTTAGTTGGGTTTTGAAGCAAATATAGTTTGGAGGGGTTGTTTTATGAGATCGATATTTTGAAATAAATGCTTTTAAGGGAAACTTCAGAAATTTCTTTTTTTTCCCCCAAATAAACTAGTAAATAGGTGTGCATTATACAGTGATTCAGAACAGCTAAAATAAGTCTGCATGTGGAATGGCTTTTATATAGCAAACAAAACAGGGACAGTACAAGCAAATTCAGATTTCATCTGTCAACCAAAAGTCTCTATATTAATTTTAAATCCTTGTTAAAAAAATATGGGGCCTGGGATGTATTTGATTTCAGTCCAGTTAATGAAAATGTATTTTACAGGTGGTGTTTGGTTGTGTTTCTTCTGCTCTGGTGAGATGGGTGGCTGAGCCAAAGCGGGCATAACACACAATTCAGCTCTTTGCCAGAGCAACGCTCAGATTAGAAATGAAGGTTTGGCATGGAGTTGTTGGTGCTGTTGTTATTTACTATGATATGAGCAAAGCATTTAGTGCTGTGATTTCATTTGATTTTGTAGCTCCTATCCCCTTAAACAAGCTGTGTAGCTTGTCAGAGATCAGGACAGGTAGCATGCACAGCAGGCGTCTGATTTGAGCCAGTTACTCATTTGCTGAGTGTTTGTGTTTATGCAAAGGGGCCTCTTCCTGCATATTTAATCTACAGTAAGGCAGTGGCTTTTGTTGTGTTTAGACCACATACCTTCAGTCCTTCCTTACACTGCAGCCAGTGTTGAAGCACAGAAAGGCTGGATAGTCAAAAGTGCTTTAGTGTTTTCAAACTCTCAACTTTTCTGCAGTTGGTTGGAAATTGCTGTACAGCTCTAAGCCTTTTTCTTCCTCATTAATGGGTAAGTTTGCACTTCGGTAGAATAAGATACTTTTGATCCTGTTCCATTTTTTTTAAATGCACAAAATGCTTGCTTGTTTGTAATTGTCCAAACCTCCCTCCTTAAGCAAACTGGCCCACTGAGGGAGTCTGTTGCTGGGAATTAGATCAACAATACAGGTGTTTCTGGAATATACTTCTGAGTAAAGTACTAAATGTTGTATTGCAATAGGCAGGTATTTGCGGGGGTTGGGGGGGGGGCGGAATATGAGTTTGGTGTTATTATTCTTTGTACTAACAAATCCTGTTTTGTAACTATCCTGAAGATAATGCTTCCATTGTTAGCTAAAAGCTTTCAAACAGTGTGCAACGCAGAACTGCAAAAGCAGCAGCGCACACACACACACGAGAAGAAGGGGGGGTGATGGTGGTTTAAAACCCTCTGGTCTTTATTGTTTCCTTTGCAAGGGTCCTCACTAGAATGTCTGTGCTGTAATAGGAAGGTTTTTCTTATGTGGAAATTGAATCGTCTCTTCATTGATATTAATAGCACACTAGAGATGTTAGCCATGATGCAGAGTACCAGAACTGTGGAGTAGGAAACCTGATCTTGCAGGGGGAAAAAATGACAGTCCTACTGCTCCTCAGTGTGGGAGACATCCCTTCCCGAGAGCAGAGTTTGCATAATGGCATCCTGGCTTAACTATTTGCTTATAGGTGTTTTAATCTCGGGGCTCTGTCTTTTAGTAGAGGCGTAATTACTGTCGCTTGCTCCTGCACTTATTAACTGCGCAGCTCGGTTGCTGGTCGAGTCTGGACAAATTAGTTTTAAAAATGACTTTGGAGAAAATCTGTGCCGTGTGCCTGGGCATCGTATATACTGTACGCGTAATGTAGGTTGAATCAGGAGAGCGTCGGAGTCCGACGAGAGGGAATTGGTATCAAAAATTAAAGAAAGGATGACAAAGGGCATGTCTTCAAAGCAGACGGTTGTAGCACAGACAGCGTTTGGAGAAATGTGGAAAATGTGCAGCGAGGCCAGAAGTAGTAGTTTTGGTTACCAATTAACTATTTCCTTCGTTTGAGTAACTCCTCTCAAACAGAAGAGTGTGCTGTTCCACCACATGTTGGAAAGTGTGAGAATCTGAATAAAATTTCATCAACCTTATTAAAATATGTAGGGACTTTGGTCTTCTTGGGTACAAATCAGCCTACAGACTCAAGAGGCATTTATTAACAATAAGACTGCTGAGGGTTTTTAATAACAAAATTACAAATACCGTATCTAATTGTAAGTGTATTACTTTTATGCACCAGTTTAAAAAAAAAAAAAAAAACTTTTTAT
>WBNM01006975.1:71072-111072 GCA_013399055.1 Ramphastos sulfuratus
TCCACAAACATTTTTTGGGTGTTGTTTTGCTTTAGGTTGTGTGTGTTTTCTCTCTTTTTTTTTTTTTTTTTTTTTTTAATAGACAGTGTGCTTTCTAGGTAGCAAAGGGGAGATTCCTTTGCTGCTTTAGGTTTCCAGTAATGAATTGTAGGCTTCTCAAGGCTGGGACACTGGCAAAAAGAAATGTATATGTGTAATTCTAAGCTGGGCAACAACTCAACTGGTATTCTACTTTTCCTGTGTAAAATTACTCACAGCCAGTTTGTGTGGGATCAAGGTCTTAGTTAATCAATTTTTGGCTATACCCAAGGCTCTTACTTAGATATTAGTGAAAATGTTACTAAGTAGACTTTCATTCTGCAGTGCTCTCTATTGCTGCATATTCTTTTTATTACTGGTTAAATTTGGTTTTGCAGTAGTCAGAGTTAGGTCTCCATCTTGCAGCCTCCTCAAAACGACCTCCATGACCTGAAGGACATCACTAAATCAAATAAGTGTTGTGGGATCAAGAGTAGCAAGATCCAACGTTACAGCAGGTATAATGGCAAAGCCTCTGATCTTTTTGTATGGTCCCTTGATACCAGATAAATAGGTAGAACCTCATCTGGAGTAATAGAGGGGGGCTTTCTGGTTAAAAGTCAACTGAAAAGGTGATGGCACTGGCTCAGTCATGATCTTTTAAAGATTATTACAGTTTTCTTTCCAAAACCGTGCCAAAATCAGCTATTTTTAAAAAGTATCTCTGCATTCAAGGACTTCAGAGCCTGTTAAGAAAGCTTTTATCCCACCTTGTCGGTGGGTAAACTGAGGCGCTCGGTGAGCAAACCTCATGCTGTCAGGAATGTCTGGTAAAATCTGAAAAGGGCATAGTTGTTATGGACTGTTGCCTGAGTGGGTTGCCATGTGAGCTGAGGTGGGGGTGTCATGGGTGCTTGGAGACCTTCCCTTCGCTCAAGCACGAGGCAGTAGGACCACTGCTGCTTGCAAAGTGGATTTTTGTTTCTGGTTTGGTTTTCTATTTTAATCATCTTCTTGGGGGAAAATCTGAGTATAGTGTCTTGCTTTGGTAGCATGGGATTTTTTTTCTTTGTTTGCTCCACACACACACTTACAGTGTTGATGGTACTTCGTGTTTATCTTAAAGACAGCGTGATGGAAGGAATGTGTGTTGCCTACATCAATTCACTCACCCATATAAACATTTTCAGGGGGAAAGTCTGTATTTGTGTTTCCACATTTTGAGATACTCGACTTCTAGACTATTAATGAGAAAATTTCGCAGGTGGGAACAGCTGTCTCTGCTGCTCATTTTAACTTCAGTGGTACCTTATCCAAATTTTTGAAAGCCAGGTAGCTTTCAGAATAAGACTCAACCAGAAATGAGAGCAGTCTGAATTTCAATCAGAGAGTAATATGCGAGAGGAGGTGGAGTCCTTCCTTCTCAGCCCTTGGTGAGTGTTGTCCTTGATAGACCCCCGCTAGTCTCCCACCAGCTAATGGTGAGCCATTGTTCCTGGGCTTCCATGGAGCATGTTCAGTTCATATATGACAGCTGTGTTCAGAAACTGTTACCTGTCTTTTACAGCATTCTGAAAGGGATATTGTATGCACATTTTATGCAAGAGTGTAATTTTCAGCAGTTTCCTTAAAAAGTAGATTTTTTGAGATGGTTCGTTTGCTATCACAAAGACTCAGGATAGAAATGAGATCTGCTTGCAAAATACTGCCAGAATAAGGATCTGACTGCCAAATACCCAGAAAATTTATAAAACAGATAAATACGAAAAGAGGTTTAAAGTGTCAAATCCGAGATAACCCCTGCAACAAAGCAGGATAAGAGCCTTTGTTGTTGCTAATCTAAGAGCACATCGTATGTCAAAGGTTGTGTATTTTACATAAAAGATGTATTGTTTTGCATACTCTCAGGAAGGTGAGACCTGACCTATTATGATGGAGTAGTGTTACGTCCTTTCCAGTGCACAATCAGGGATGTCTTGTACATGTAGGCCAGCAAAGAACACAGGGCTTTCTATATGACAAAACAGGTACCCATTTTGGTCCTTGATCTTCTGGTAGTGCATTACAACAACTGTGAAAAGCTTCTCACTCAAACTACACTAAATAAAAGTAAAATAAAACACCAGTGAGCAAGAGATAAAGCCAATATTCATTTCATCTCAAGGTAGCCTCTTTTTTTTTTTTCTTTTTTTTTTCTTTTCCCCCGGCTAAAAATAATTTGGTTTCAATGGTAAAGGAGTAATGCCTCATTTTCATTGTGAAAACATTTTTCCTTCTAAAGCAAATGGCAAATGAGTACATTTTCTTTCGAAAGAACTTAATGAAGATTCTGATTATTTTTTTTTTCTTTTTCCCAGAGGTTGATATTTCACTGCTTCAATAAAAAGCTTCACCTACTGATGTAAATATCATAACTTGCCATCTGATGAGTTTCACAAACACCCCCAAAACTTCACATCACTGTGTGAATTTTACGAAATGGAGTTTCACGTAGCTCTTACACATCTACATGTCACTGACTTTCCGTTTCGTATGATGTCATCTGTGTCACTAAATCATTGCATATTTCTTCCTTGCCTTTTTTTTGCATGCTAACTCTATTCCCCCTGCAGCAGAAAATCAACATTTCAGTGAAATCGTGTTCTTAATTTTACTCTATTAAGGTATTTGGTCAATTGATGCGGAATTAATTCTGAATGCTGTTAGTGGTTTGAGTTAGTAACTTGATCTAAATTAATAAACAAATGTTTTTCTTTTCTCTTGTACCATATGTTGATCCCAATTACACGAACAGAAAGTGGCAGATTGTCATGTTTCTTAAAAGATTACATACTCTTTTGCATAAGAGAGAGTACACAAGATGCAGTAATATACAGGGTAAAAAAAACCCTACACGTGCTGTTTTCTCCCTCCTACTTTTTATAAAGATACACTTGAATTATTTCTCTTTCATACCCACTGCTCTTACCACCTTGGCATACTTGCTGTGCTCTTGGTAATGCTGAACGACAAGATATCCCAAGACAAGTAAACAACTTTTTTGAATTAGCAGCATGCAGCTAGTTTTAAAATCTCATCTAGGACTGTGTCTCTATGGAAAAAAGGATAAGAAAAGAGAAAAGGATGTAGGAGCTAAAATAGCAGTGGTTACAAATGGTCTTAAAACGCCTTAAGTAAGGAGGAGAACCCATTCAGACAATAGTCAGATTTCTGAAACAAAGGACTGAACTCATCTATTATTCAAACTGAAAATAGATTGATAGACATCAAGATTAAGAAAGTTTATGCTAGAGAACAAAGATGTCTCATTTGCATGGTGGTTATTTTTTTTTTCCCTTTCTCTCTCTTTTTTTTTTTTCTTCTTCCCCTCCCCAAACCCAAGTTGTTCGTGCTTAACTGAGGAGCCTCACACTGGCTGGTACTGATCAGCAACAGTCCTGTGACTTGATTGTTTTTATTAACTCTCTCTGAAAGTCATTCACCATTAAACATGATTAGATTCGTTTGTTGCTTTATTTATGTTTGTACTTGCAAATATGCTGCCAATGAAAATGCTTTGCATGTTGTTGCTGACACTGACCCAGCAGTCACGTGTGTTACCTTCTTTCTCTGCAGGGTAAGAAGAGTGACCTTTTTGGGTGGCTGTAACTGAAGATTGCTTCACAGGAGCAACTGAAGAAGGTAAATACGCTGCTTTGCACATAGTTTCTGAAGCATGTCTGAAGGAAGGGTCCGATCCTGCAAACCTCAGGAGTGTGCCTTAGTTGCACAAGTAAAGGCTCTCCTGGCCACATGGAGAAAGATTGCAGTGTTGGGCTTGGTAGCTAAGCTTTCGGAGCCGCTGCTGTACCTTATACCTTTGTGCTGCCTGAAAAGCCGAGGGTTTAGGTGGCCAGCAGTATTTTAGGAGCAAGGTCACAAAGATGCACTTCTTGACTTTCAGCCATGTTCTGAGAAGGCTGTTTGGAAACTGTGCAGAGCCTGCGTGTGAATGAGAAGACCCTACTCTTGCTGATCTTGGTTGCCATATGACCAAGTCCATGGGCCAGCATCCATGGGGGGTAGACTAGGAGCTGTAGTGACATGAGTCCCCTTACTAGGGCAAATCCCTGGGGAATGGTCAAGTCAGCTTCAGTGCTACTTTGTCCCAGGCTTTGACACTCCTGGATTTACAGCAGCATCTTGAGCAGAGCAGGAAAGCAGAATTTAGCTGTTAATTTGATTGCTTATTATCACTGCAAAAATTAAAACACATGCTTTTTAGTCTTTTGGAGCATAGTGAAAAGGAAAGACATACAACTCTCTGCAAAATGATTTTTATTTAAAGCAATGTGAAAGTCCCTTGCTTCTAAATTAACTTCTTGCTTCTCTTCTGGTCCAAAGTTTCAAGTTGGAAGGGAATATTAACATCAGAAAAGTGGTGATTCACAAAATTAACTTGCAGAAGAGAAGAGTAAGGCAGATCAGTGTTTGGTGCTGAAGGGTGTCATCTGACTGAGGTTCATATGGCTGCTTTATAATCACCTTCTTTCAGAAATTAATAGTCGGTTAAGCACCATAGCAACAAGCAACACTGATGTAAGCGTTGAGCAGTGGCTGCTGTTCGCTGTGATGTCAGTGCTCGTTAGTGCTGTTCTCTTGACCTTGTTTGAATATAAAATGGTGATTTCATTTTAAACTTCGAATTTTACAGAATGACTACATGCATCGGAGTGAATTAGAGCTATTTTTATTTTAATTTTATTAAAATGTACTTCAAAGAGGGGGGAAAAAAATGTCCCCGTTCACTTCTGGTTTAAATTAAAATAGATCTGAGAGTGATGTGGGGTGGTTTTTTTTTTTTTCAGTTCTTTGTTGCCAAAAATATCTATTTAGTGAGGGTGAAATCCATGAAGTTCAAGTGAATGTTGGAATCCATGGCCATGCCAGTGGTGTATATCAGCAGTATGATGTCTGCCTCTCTTGAAGATTTGAGTATCACTCTTATTTTTGGTTTTGGTTTTTTTTTTTTTATAATGGTGGAGCCCATGAGTTACTAGATGCATTTCAGCTATTGGAGAAGCAGCAGATCCTGTAATTTGATAAGATGGTGGTTCCTTGCCCTGCAGTGGTGTTCCCCCTTTGAGTTTTTGTGAAGAAGAAAAAAAAAAAAAAAAGTCCCAGGTGCATCAAAGGTCCTCAGAATTACTGGGATTCTTGGGGAGCCACAGTCATGAACAGAATGCTGTGTTACACAATAAAATGCAGAATTTTGATTGTGGTAACTGCAAAACAACCTTTAGAGTGTAACTACCTTTAGACTCATCTCATGTTTGTAGGCCATGATTCTCAAAACAGACATACATTGTATTATCACCATCAGGACACCACACGTTCCAGACATGCTCTCTGGCCATGCATCCTTCAGCAGTAGGCAGTTTGGCTGATTTGTATAATGTATCACTGGAAAAGACTGCTATATTTTTCAGTCTTATCTCCTGAGTATTGTAGGTTATTAAGTCTCACCTCGCACCCCTGGGCAGAGCTGGTAAGCAGGGTTCAGCCAAACTGCCTCCCAGAATCTGGTCCGAGTTCAGCAGAAAGACCCTGAGGACTGGCACACACCATGGCTGACCCGTGGTTCTCAAGTAAGGGTGTATGTTAAAGCATGTGCTTTCAAACTGCACAACAAAATTCACCATTGATGAAAATCAAGTTCTTCAGTGTCTCTTTTAATGTTAAGACTTTTTTTCCCCTGTGGGAAAACTTGGGTCTGCCCTGCTTTCACTACAGCGAGAGGTGCCACTTTCAACAAAATACTATTTGCTGCAGGATCAGCCCAGGATCTTGCAACATATTTCATAAAATAAAGCCATAATGAATGATATGTGGTCCAAGGAACTGGATGTCAAATTTCAACTGGGTGAGAATTGAAACTACCGAGATAATAAACCATGAGAATAGGAGATAGTAATGGAAGTAGTGATAGAGTCCTAATTAGAGCAGTGCCACTGAAACAGGGAAGGTTAAGGGTTTGGTTGATTGAGTTTGAGCTCAATTGCTTGATAGCTTAATTTCAGGTGAAAACCCATCTTCTGAGTTAGTGCTTAAGCCGCTCAGTGCAGTTACAGAGCAGGACTCTCTACTCCTTGAGGAGTGGCCGCATGGCCCTGGGCGTCCCAGCACTGTGTGCGAGCCTGGCCTCGAGCGCCCCGGGGTGGGATAGAGCACAGAGCTGGAGATTTTTATACTGCATGTTTTGTTTGCTTTCTCTTTTTCTGTGAGCTCCTAAAGAGCTCTGAACAGAGGCACAAATAACAGAATAGATAGAGCGAGGGGCTTTGATGGTTAAACCTTCAGAATTAAGATGTTTACGTTCTCCTTTATTTAGCACTGTTAGGCGTAATGCCTAATTATATGCCAGTTTTTCCTCGAAGTAAGAATTTGAATTGAAATGTTTGATTTGGGGAGAAGGGAGGGGAAATGTATTTTTACAGAATTATGGACAATAGTGTTAGTTTTCCAGGAGCAGTCATTTATTTAAATGTATGTAAAAGCAGTTTCAATAATCAAACACCATTCAGTGAGCATTGTAAATCAGGGGTGGCTTCCACGCTGGAAAATGGAGATGTAGAAAACATGCTACTAAAGTTGTACATTATTGATAACAAAAGACACACACAGACTTCTAAGATAGCAAAGACAGAATCCTTTAGAAAACCTTTAACAGGAGGGGAAAAAAAATCAGCACAAAGGATTTAGCAAAGTTGTACTTAGTTTAAAATTTCTAATCTTAATGCTTGTCAGAGTTAAATGCTGATTAAATATTGATAATAAAACAGAAGCTGCCTGCTGTAACTCAGAATCGAATGAGATGATCAACAGATAAATCTGTGGGTTTGAGCTTTAACTTTTTTTTTATGTGTGTACATTTTCTCCTCCCTTCCCTTCAAGCCAGGAGAAAGGTCAGAAGGACTTTTTTTCCTGAGTTCAATACAAACAAATGGATTGTGCAGTTTCTCTATGTCGAAGAACAAAGTGCTATGTCTTCACTGGCCATAGCAGGAGAAGCTCCAGGCAAAAGTCAGTCCCGAAACAGACTTCTTCAGAGAAGTTTCTGTTTCTGGAGGGCTCAGCAGCGTGTGCCATTTGTCCCCAGCACTTGCCCTTGCTGGTGACTTTCCAGATGATGCGCTGCTGACGTCCTCGCTCCTGTTTTCTGTCCCAGCTGGATAGCAGTGGTGTTAGCACATCGGGCAGTGGAAAGTTAGTGGAGTGATGTTTTCTTTCCCCAGTATGCACCTTGACTTTTCTTGCTTTTGACCAAGTGGTCTTGAAGCATATTATAGAGCAGAAATAGCTATCATTCCAAGAAGATATAGTTTGTGACTCCTTGTGAATATCAGTACTGCGACTTGGCTGCATTCTTAAGTCCATAATGGGGCAGACAACCTGGTTCTTGGACATTGTCTCCAATGCTTTCTGTACAACAGGGCCAAATTATATAGAGCTGTACTGGGAGCATTTTATATGGGTTCCTGTATCATCCCCAGCAGGAAATGGGGATCTGGGAGACTCTCACTGATGCCTGCTGCTCATGCATTGATGGGGTGGTAGTTATGTAGCTGGAGTGATTAGTGTCTGTCAGGCCACATCTAAAACTGGATTGCTGGGAAAGGTTGTAAGATCCTACTTGTTAAGACTTTTGAGTTAATGAAATTGAAAGATGCAGTGAGCTGCAAAGTCTTTCTGTAATCTCTAGTAATAGAAATGACAATATTACTTGCATGATTTGGGGCGAACACTGACAAAAAAGTTATGCGTGGGCCTTTGGAATCACAAACTATTTGAAGACCTTACCTATTTGAATGAAAAGTTTAGTCCAGAGATGGGTGAAGCTGAAACAATTAGGTCAAGAAGATGCAGAAAATAGATTAAGACATTTTGGAATAACTTAAAGTATCTGAGCAGATCTCATTAACATGGACCACTTGCATGCCGTATTGAAGACTTCAAAGATCTGTCAGAGGAGTTCTTTCTGTGCTATTGTCTGCCAGCATTAGCAATCTCAAGGGAACATGTTTCTTTTGTTTGCTTTTGGCCCATTTAGCTTTTCTTCTTTTTCTTCCTTTTAGTGTTCTGTAATAGATTATAAATCTTCAAGTGGGTTGGTATAAAAATATGATTCTTGTCTTTAAGATAGTTAGTAGCAGGGTTTGATCCCCTTATCTGATGCTTTTGGACCAAATCCTTCTGGTCTTCATGAAGACTGCTAAAGTGAGCAAGATTTGACCAGTATTTTGCATAATCCTGCAGTGTTCCTTCCAGTAGCTTAGGTGGGTGCTTGATAGGATCTTCAGGAAAATGTAGGTACTCATTTATTACTTACCATATGTTCAAAGGAGTAATCAACCACTCTCAATCTCTGGAGAACATGAAGCATGAGGCTGAGTGGTTCACGCACACCTCCAGATCTGGAAACCACTGACCAAATCTGTACCCGTAGATCAAACACAGTTGCATGTATTGGAAATTACCCAACGTGTCAAAGTTCTAACTGCAGATCAAGCTGCCATAAAGGGTTTGTTCGGCGATGTTCACTAGTTGCTGTGAGGTCCATTAAACTAAGCTGTCATCAGAGGAGGCCCAACCTTTGTCATTTAATGAGTTTCAGGGGAAAAAAACAGACATATTGCAAAGAGCCACAATGGAGGTCAGGGCTGCACCACCCCTGCCATGGGACAGTGTTTAAATTCCTCCTACCACCCTTTTGTGTATGAGCAAATTTGAGCTATGTGGATCCTGAGAATGAAACACAACATCGCTTGCTAGATATTGATGTGTCTGTGAGTCTTTTCTTTTGTTGCTGCAGTGGTGGGTGCTGTTGCTGAAGCTGGTTGGACTGGTCGTCCTGAGTCATTTGGGAACCAGTGTGGTAAAAGTTGCGTTCAGAAAGTTGGAGCCTGTTCTTGCTCCATCAGTGGTGCATGTGCAGCCCTGTCCTCTCATACTGGTTGTAGCTTTGGTATGGATGTGATCAACAGTTACATGACTGTGTTCCTCATTTAACTTGACTTAACTACAGATGCACCAAGGAAACAGCTCATAATGCACCACGAAATGCAGATTATGCAGTTCCCAGCCTGATTCTTCAAGGCCAAGAACAGATAAACTGTCAGGACATGCTGCATTTTATCATAGCTTGGGCAAGGAAAGAATCAGGAATGGCCTTAATCCTCTAGAACCAGGGTTGGGCAACAGGTCAGACAGCCTGGACTTATGCTCAGTGTGAAACACAGAAGTGTAACAGAAATACTCAGTTTCCACATTTCCCTCTGAAGCAAGAAAATAACTCTGAATGAAGAGCTGTCCTGAAAGTTGCCCTTGAGCAAGTTATGCTGCTGGGCTGGTGAAGTCCATGGTGATTGCTGCTCTCTGGTGCAAACAGGCTGATGGTTGTTAATACACTGCTGTCTGCTGGCATCTCGCAGCCGTGCCTGCTTCTCCATACAAGGGCCAGAACCACTTGTAGATTTGCAGGCTTCAAACCTGCCTTCAGCAAACGTTTACTGCAAAGTTCATGCCCTTGTGTGAAATCTGGTGGCGTGAGAACATGACACCAGAAATAGACTCTTCTTGCATATTTCATATTTGATTTGGTCATTGAAATAGACTCTTCTTGCATATTTCATATTTGATTTGGTCATCATCTCTTAGGTCATTACTTGTTGCCTTCTACCACACCAGAAGTATATCTTATAGCATATTGTCCTACAGTGGTAGCAACCATATTTTACAGTGGCAGCGTTACAAGAGCGATGATGTCAGTGGGCAGTACAGGAGGCCACTCTATTTGGTAGCTCATACTAAAGCCAAGGCTGCTGCATTTTATTTTTAAAATAATTTAAAAAAGAAAAAAAAAAGTGTTTTGGCCCTGATTGCCTGCCCATATTTCCCACTGCAACATGTGAAAGCATTTTTCATGCTGCTAATGGCAGGAACTTCAGACGCCACCTCTGAGATGTTTAATTGCTGACTGTTTCTCCCAGTGCAATCAGTGAATTTTAATTTGGGGGTCTCCCACCTCTGCTGGCCCTATAGTTTTTAGTGTGTTTTGCGTAACACAGCTTAATTGCTCAAAAGGGTCATTTCTGACTCTGAGCTCACTGTTTATTTTCTTAGTTGGGTAGCACAAACATTTGGACATTTGTAACTAAGGCTCTGACGTCATTTCCATGGCAAACCATTAATATCAGTAGTTTATAATGTGACTTTTCAAAATAGATTCTTTTTTTCCAAATATGATGATGTCTTTCTATTTTGTTTAAAAAAAAAAAAAAAAAATTGTTCCCTCTTTTCCTAAAAGATAAATTGGCATCTTTTGAGTGATAGGTCTACTTTCTTGTCCTGTTATATAGCCTCTATGTTTATCCATATTAGTTGTAATACAAATGTTTCATTTAATCCTCTGACGTGTTAAGGGGTTAGGAGATCCCACTGATGGAAGGAAATGTCTGTGGAAGGGCACAGCACTTCCTGCTCCTGGGGCATTTCCACCAATGGAACTGTGCTACGCAGTTGTGACATTAGTAATTGTCTGTAAAGACCTTAGAAATAGAAAATTCTACATTAAAAAAACAGCAGCAGCATAAATCAATAATATAGGCAATGAGACCATTTCCTTTTAGGGAGGGAAGTGGATTTTTTAACCCCATTTTAATTGGAAAAATATCATGCAGTTATTTTTACAGGGTTTTTTGGTTGTTGTTTGCTTTATTGCTGTCACTCTTCTCCATTTAAATTTTATTCCAATAACTGGGAAAGATAATTTTTATTGGGAGAATTTTGCTTTTAAAGCTTTATTGAATGCAAGTTGAACATTGTTAAAGATGTTATTATTGGGAAAGAACAGAAAATGTTCTGAAAAGCCTGAAATTCTTTTGTGTCTTTATTCCTCTTTAAGATCTGATGTCTGGTGAGGAAAAAAAAATGCTTCTATTATTTGTTTCCTTTTGTTTTAAAGAGGGAGAGATAATTGGTTTTGGTGTTACTTGCTTAGAGTGTTCAAAGCTCGGAGCTCAGTTTTGGAGAACATTAAAATAAGCCCACAGGAGGTCTTGTAAAAGTTGTAAGGAATGGTAAGTGTAGTCTGCTGAGTCAATTAGGAGAGACAGATTGCCAAGGTAAGGCTGCAAGGTTCCAAACTTCTATTTACTCTCTGTTATCTTTGAAACAATTCATTTCTGCCTTTAGTTCCACAGCAGATAAATACAAGGTTTGGAGGGGGAACAAATACATTAATTAGACAAAATAGTATTTAAAACTGAAAGAATTATCTAGATTTGTATTTATGGAAGGTAAAAGGAGGGTCTGTCTCCTGTCCTTTTAAAAACTGAGTAATTGAAAGAATGTAGTTTGAAAATGCAGACTTTGCTTTTTCAACTATCTCCTCAATGAGACCCAAGTGCATGAAACATTTTTTTTTAATTGAATTATAATATTGAAGTAATTGTTTAAAAATAATTTTTACATCTTGAACCTCTGACATCATTCACAATTTTTTCCTCAGAGTCTATTAACCCTGTAATAAGCTGCAGAAAATTGTATGAAGAATAATGCAGATCCCCCCTGTACACAGTGTAACTCTCATGTGTGTGCTCTGTGCCCCCTAATTCTCCCCAGGTTTGTGTAGTCAGTGTGCTGTATGTTGGCAATCCACAGCTGGAGCATTTCTGCTCTGTAAGCTGCCATGGTTAACTGGCTTTGAAATACTTGACGATCAACCATAGTGTTTTCTAGATAATTGATAAAGCCAGAAAGTCCAGTAAAGTCCTTTTCCTCCTTTCCCAGCACAATTGGGATGGAAAGCTCAGAGAGGAGCTGATTAAATAGTTGGGAGTTACTAGGCTCAGCTATGTTTGAAACTCGTGCTAAACTCCTGCAGTGGATTCCCAGCTGGGCAGGATAAGGCAGCGTCATGGAGCTGTGCTGTGTCACCTGCATCCCAGTGTCACTTGGACTCCACACCACTTGAGGAACCTGTTTTTGAAATTACCACACCAGAAGCTACTGGAGAGGAAGGCTATTAGTTACAAGGGTTCTGAGCACCTTCTTTGAGACTGAGATAACCACTCAGAAGAAACATCCATTCTTGGCTTTGGTTGATATGTTGCTTGGGACTGTTGGCAGGTGGTAGCTTTTTCTCAATGTTAGGCTTTTGTAGAGTGTTAGGAAAAGTTGTTTGCCCCTTAAAGTAAATCTGTACTTTCCTAACTCCTTCCATCTATTTTCTCTTAACTAGCAGTGGCCTTCTCTGCAGGTACCATACCTACCAGTCAGCTGCATGCAGCAAGGGGATGCCCTGAGCTGTTCCTGTGTGCTCTACCATCGTAAGGCCGTATACTCTCAGTTCCCCACCTGCATCTTCTCTCCTGTGTCTGTGTCTCTGTCTTTCCTCTTAGCAAGAGTAGGGCTGCTATCAGCTGTGTTATGAGGTCTTGCAATGGCTTTAAACTGGAAGAGAGGAGATTTAAACCGGATGTTAAGAAGCTCTTTACAGTGAGGGTGGTGAGACACTGGAACAGATTGCCTGGGGAGGTTGTGGCTGCTCCCTCTCTGGAGGTGTTCAAGGCCAGGTCAGACGAGGCCTTGAGTGACCTGTTCTAGTGGGAGGTGTCCCTGCCTATGGTTGGAACTAGATGATCTTTGAGGTCCCTTCCAACCTTACCATTCTATGATTCTATGATACCAGCTATCTGCAGAGGATAGACCTTAAGGTACCTCCGTATGTGGCTGGAGTAACATCTAGCCTGTCCCAAGTCTTCTGCATCTCTGCTGCTGTCATTCCTGGGGTAGATGTAGTGGACCAGGCATGAACTCCTCCAAATACAAGGGGGATGCTGGCCAAATTCAAGAGAGGATCTGCCCCCAATAGAAGAAAGAGCATGGAGTTAGAGGTCTTCATCACACTTGGCCCCAATGCCTTCACGAAGTGCAATGGAAAGTGGGCTGCTGGTGATGTGGGAGGATGTTGTGTGGGAACCTGTGATGTGTAGAAGACAGCATCAGTGGGACAAGAATTTCTTCCCCCCAAGAGGAGGGGGGGAAAAGGTCCAAACAAGCTTTGTGGACATTTGAAAATAACTGTAAAGGGACTTCCTCAGATTTCATCCCCTGACATTGACATCCTGTCTGTTCACTGCCCATGAAGAGTGATCTGTGGCATCATCTGGGTAAGACCTTAGTATATCTCAGCAGGAGAACTAGAGTTTATCATAGTTTTATTGGGTTTCCCTCAGCGTGTAACTGGATGCATTAATAGTGACATGATCCTGGTGTGACCTGGACTTTAATGGGTTTGAACTTGGAACCGTTCAAACATTAAGAAAAAGCTCTTGCTCCCTGCATGTATTCAGCAGCTGCTTTTTATATGCAGAACCCAGAGCTGCAAAGGTTCAGTGGTGGTGTATTTTCAACTTTCAGATGAAAAGGACTAAATAACTGCCAAAAAAAAAAAAAAAAAAGGGCTATTTCTCTCCTGATGCAGATGTGTGACTGCCAGGACATGCATACATCAAAAAGACAACGTGCCTCTGAGCAGTTTAAAACCTACTGCTTTGTTTTGTTTTGCTTGAGGCAAACAAAGTGTCAACCCCCTCAATCTTGGGAGAGTGTTTTTGCTGTTAACGTTTGCTTTGTACAGAGCCTGGGCCCACAAGTCAGGATTTGGGGTTCATTTCCTACCTCTGCAGCTGACTCAATCCATGGCATGGGTACTGTTTGTTCTGGAAAAAGCTTTCTTGTTTTTTTCTTGGTTTTGTACCTTGGCAGCTGTGCATGATGTACCATCCAGAACATGCTTTTTATCCTATGTCAAACCATAACTGTGGCAGCAAGGCTCTGGTTTGATTTTTCACAAGAGCCAGATCTGCCCCTCATCCCCAAAAGGGACACTGCAGGTGAGGTTGTGTGGGTGCCAGATGAGGGACATTGCAGGTGAGGTTATGTGGATGCTGGGTGAGGGACATTGCAGGTGAGGTTATGTGGATGCTGGGTGAGGGACATTGCAGGTGAGGTTATGTGGATGCTGGGTGAGGGACATTGCAGGTGAGGTTATGTGGATGCTGGGTGAGGGACATTGCAGGTGAGGTTATGTGGATGCTGGGTGAGGGACATTGCAGGTGAGGTTATGTGNAGATCTGCCCCTCATCCCCAAAAGGGACACTGCAGGTGAGGTTGTGTGGGTGCCAGATGAGGGACATTGCAGGTGAGGTTATGTGGATGCTGGGTGAGGGACATTGCAGGTGAGGTTATGTGGATGCTGGGTGATGAAGCATATCAAAGGTATAAATTGTTCCTTTAATTAATAGAAAAACACCAAACAACACCAACACCTACCTCACCGCCCCCCCACCTCCCACAACAAAGCAAACTGTTCCAAGACCCATTTTTTTTGCCACTTTGGAAAGTATGTCTTGTTCCTCTCCTTCTCAACCACATACCTAAGGCAGCATCTTTACCAAGTTTCTGCTTGAAAGGAATTCCATTTACAAAGATACTGGCTACCTGCAAACAGATGGACCTAAGAGAAGGCCTAATCCCAGCTTGGCATCAAGTGTTTCGTGTGAAGCTCTGCAGGAACAATGCAGAAGTTTGTCACCTGCCACCAGAGTCATTCCCATGGAATGATGATAAAGATGTCTCTTTGGAGAGCTGCTGACAGATTTACTGACCGCTGGGTCAGACTAGATTGCCCTTTCTTTTTGGTATTAAAAATGAGTTTACTTACTAAAACGTTGGCAAGTTTTTTTGTAGGAACGTGCCCCTATAATGCCAGCAAAGTCACTCTTCTTACCCCTCTTCCTCCTCCCTAAAGCCAGGGCAGACCTCCTCTGCTTTGGGCTCTTTCACAGAGCCATGACAGCATTATGTTTACTTTTTTTTTTTTTACTAGGGATGTAAATCTGTGGTCTGCAGACCTTTAGTTCAGATACTTCTTTAAAACATTAATGAGCATTTTAGTTTTGGGAGGGGAAAAAAATTCCAAGTAATGATGACATAGTGTAAAAATGTAGCAGCCGAAACATACGTTCTGTTGCTTTGCCTTGTCTTATAGGAACATCATTTTTGTACATCACTATTAACAATGCAAACACCCTGAAATGCTAATAGCACTAGTAAGCTTTTAATTCCATGGAATTTATTGCTTGCTGTATTTCCATGAATTTATAACGCTTTGATTCTTAAGAGCCCCATTTAATCAGTTTTGCCTGGCACAGAACATAATAAACAACTTGCTGGTGCTAAAGTGCCACATGGGGGAGGCTGCTAACAAGAAAGTTAAATGCTTCTGCCACTAGCAGTTTCTTCGCTGTATTTTTCATGAGCTGTTACTACCAGTAATGTACTTTGCTAGCTTTAGAGCAGTGGTTAAACACAGTGACAAACCAAACAGCACTCCAGCGCTGTAAACACCCAAAGCAATACCATTTTTGTTCAGAGCTGCAGTTTAAACCAGGCTTGGGGCTCAGTATCATTCTGTGGTGATCAGTGATTTTTGTTTTTTTCTTAAAGGCCTAGTTTTTCTTGAGATATTAATGCAGGACTTTTAGGAATAACTGAGTGTTATTGATCAAGAAGGGGGGGGGGGGGGGAGAGAGGAAAAAAATAAATTGAAATACCTTAAAAACTAGTTCTTGTTTGTTTATGCTGCTTGACCATAAAAGTGCAAAAAGACTGTCTGCATAGAAAAAACACCAGATTATCGAGTGCTTTAAAGCAGAAAATGTCATTTGAGTCTCAAAACTGCAGCAACTTTATATAATTACCCTTTTAATTATCCCCAGTGGCCCATGAAATTTGTAAAATAGAGCATTGAGAGTTTGATTTACTTACATGTTGCACTTTAGTGTTATGCTCTTAATGAATATTGTTTAGTGCTAATGTCAAGCAGAGATTGCTGAGTGCTATAGAGAGGTGCCTGCTGCAAAGCTGATATTCAGAGGGGAATTGTGGAATCTCCACCTTAAATGAAGAGTATGTACATATGTAAAGCAATATATTACACTTTTTGTTGCCTAAATGGAAACCGTATTGATTTTTATCTTCTGCATGCAAAGTAGTTTACTATATTTTCTTTATTTAACCATACCAGAGAAATAACCATTTTCAGGGCATTTATTTGAGTCTATGACAGCATCCTCCTTGTTGTGGAGAATACTTAAATTCTTCCTCTGAAGGACCAGACCGTGGGAGCAAGCTCTTTAATTTGCTCTTAGGACCTAACTGGTTTAGCCTTATGGTAATGGAAGTAACACTAATCAATATTTGATGTGGGGTTTCTGTGGGGTATCCAAATACCATTTGTTGCCAAGAAATTGCTGGACTGAGCTTGGAGGAAATGTAATCCAGAGCATGGTCTAAAAAGGCAGCTACATTAAACAAAGGCGAATGGAAACATCAGGGAACACTAACTGTAAAAAGAAATAAAGCAGAGTCTGAAGGGTTAGATAATAGGATGTAATAGCTGGTGACCTCTAAATTAGTGGTACAAATCTGAGCGAGGTGGAGACTCAGCAGAAAGTATTTGTGTTTGAAAATGGTCATAAAATGCTTTCAAGTGATGGTTTGGTCCTCAGGATCCGTCTGCTGACAAGCTGGGGAGATTTGATACCGTGGGTGAACGACTGTGAGAAGGGTGAGCTGTCTGCCTCTTGCTTCATGTGCCACTTTGTCCTTTGACCTTTTGAATTTTGCAAGTGTTAAGAACAGCATACAAGTGTTGGTGCAGGAAGCTGGACCAATGGTGCAAGTACTTCGGCACCTTTATTAATGGACATGACAATTGGTACCTCTATTAACGGCCATGGCAAAATGCCTCCAGAGAAAGTGGGAAAAGCCTGAGGTTTTGCTCTCCTTCCAGAATTTTTGTTTGTCTTCTCCCACATTCACTGCTGCAGGAGTGCTCCTCTTAGCTAGCTATGCACTGCTTTCATTGTCCTGCAGAAATGACCAGATTTTAGCAATGCCTTCTAATTTGGTAAACCAATTTCTGTAATGCTGAAACTCAACTCTTGTGTTTCCAATTTCTGAATATTCCTCTACCTTTTGATATATATTAGTGACATGCAAATACTGTAGCTGGAGGAGAAAAACAACAGAAAAAAAACAATTATTTTGCAACTTTCATGTAGTTTAGAGAAAATATGAGTTCAAGTCCTGGCTTTTAAATGAATGGCAAAAATCCATATATATCCTAAGGTCCAGGATTTTATAATACACATTTCTTTTCTTGAAGTAAGCAAAAGAGCTGAGTGTTCAGTGTACAACTAAAATGTGGAGAGGCAAAGTCACGCTAATGGTTTATAGAAACAGATTTCAGGGAACTTATTTCTGGAATCCTGAAATTTCGAATTTGTATTTGAAAATACCTTGTTTAAAAGAAGCTGAAGGGAACAACCTATGAAGAGGCTAATTAAGCATTTTTGTACAAGGCTGAGCACAATGGGGCTCCTTTTTCGTTTGTCCTGAGGCCCCACAATAATAAACAAACTAACCACTAATAATTGGGTGCCTCGATTTGAAGTCGTGCTGGCTGCAGGACGCAGACAGTGTCAGTTTTCAGTAAAGTGCATCAAGGCTGACCTTGAACTTGTATCTGCTGATAAGAGCAGTGCAATAGCCCAGTCGTATCTGAGATCGTGTCGTAGTGCTCAGTGCTGCTGATCAGCACTGCCCCGCCGTTTGTTGTCTCCTTGTCTTGTGCCCTCTTTATGGCCAAAGCTTGGACGAACCAGGCTTCCCTGATGGAGTCAACTCAGCTAGCAGCAGCACTGCATGTTGCCCAGGTGCTCCTTGTGCCAGGACAGCCATGCTGAATTCCGGAGGGGAACAGGAGAAGATAAATTAGTTGTAACAGAAATGGTTATTTTGGCTCTGTTTTATTTCATGTGGTATGTTTTCTGTCTCCTCTACCACTGTGCATGGCTGTGTCACTCCCTTCCGCTTTGTGCAGCGTTTTAAACGTGTGTGGTATCATATCACACTCTGCGCTTAATACACCAAGAGATGGTAGAAGACAGTGTATGTGTCTGGTATTTGCTATTGAAAGGATTGGAAATTTGCCTGAAGGCCAAGTTGCATGGCAAGGGATTACAAAAAGTTTCAGTTTCCAAATCTGATTTTTTTTTTTTTTTTCCTCTTGTGAATTTCTCTTGCTTGCTTAAAAACAAAATTCATCTTCAGCAGCCCTGAATGAGGTGGTGCTCAGAACCACACTGGAAAATGTCCTGTGGCTTGGAACAGCAACTGGTTGGAAGTAAGAGTTTTTCAGGAGCAGTTAGGACTTTTTCAGTTCTTGCCCCAGCTCACTTCATACTCACCAAGCATTGGTGAGCCATGGTGACAGAGTGTGGTCTTCACCACCACCGGGCGTTTGCCAAAGGTACTAATGAGTCACTGTGCTGCCCCACCATAACGGAGGGCTGCAGGTTGCTGTCACAAATCTTGCATCTGGGAGATCATCTCTATGATTCATTTTGTGCCTAGACATCACCATGTCAAGAGATTTTTGGCAGTTTTGAAGCCAATGGACTGCTCTTGGCGAAGGTTCTAATAAACAAACAAATACAAGGAAGGTAAAAAAAAGCCAAACCCCAATGTATTAATTCTCTGTTGTCCAGTGTATTAACTCAGTGTTGTCTTTTCACAGTAGTCTTGGCATCATGGGTGTGGACAGAAATATGAACTCTTCCTCTCAGAAGTAACTAAGAATAAGTGAAATTTCTGAAAAGTGGTTTTACTGCTGTCTAAAATTGGAAGTGTGAAGTGAAAGGTTAATAAGAGAACTCTCTGAACCTTGTGTTTGGACTCCCATTTAGCCACCCAGCTGAGGAGGGCTGAGGGTACCAAGCCAAAACTATCACAGAGAGTCCAAGCAGGTCAGTGTAGGCATTCTTATTTTCAGAGTTGGTAGGCAATGGTTTTCTTAAAAAAAAATAAATTGATGTTGCCTTTTCCACTTCAAGAGCCACTTCTCAGATCTCCAGTTACAATGATGATCTTGTACTGGCTTAAATTTCGGGTCTCTATATCACTGTTTTTTCATGAGCTGTAGTTTGTACATTTGATGGCAAATTACATGTTTTTGCAGTCCTGCACACCTCTTGCTTTTAAGAAAGAAAGGCAGAAAGGAAGTTGTGCTACGTTTAAATGCTCTTTGGATCCCTTTGCCTATGCTTTTGCATGTTCCTGACCAGTCTTGCTTTGTTTTATGTGTTTGTAGCATTTTTCTTACATTTTGTGCAATCATTAGCATTAATGGGGATTTGTGAGTGTAACAAGAGAAGAACATACCCCAGAGTGTATTACTTAATTTCCCTTTGAAGTGGAATGAAGTTGTCCAATTGGCCATATGCTGTGATTTGCCATCGTTACGATTTGGTTTTGACTCCTCCTCGAGTGGGTTAATCTCTCCTAGGGAGCCTGCAGTTAATCATGTTGGATTGTATATGGCATAGATAGAGAGATGCCACCTTTAAAAGCACCGCCAAGTTTCCGAGGCACCTTTTCTAAGCCAGGAGCAAGAGGTGCACAAGATAAGTGCACAAGAACCATTTGTCCCTGCAAAAATTGTGCACTCACATGATTAGTGAGGCGTGGTATTAAATTATTTGAGCTTTGTGCATAAATATATACCAGAGAGAAGCTTCGTAACTGGGGATTTTGAATGTAGTTTTCTTTGTGGGCCAGATGCTGTGCTGCTGTGCTGCTGTGCTGTAGATCAGGCTCAGAGTATTTTGGTGAGGTCTGCCTGGGCGGAGCAGATGAAGAACTGGTTCTCCTTGAATGTGTGCTGTGTTGTCCCACACCCAAAGAAATGCCTCCTCCTGTTTTACGGGTGGACTTTGCAGCTTGATTGGAAATAGCAACACAGTAAACAGCAACTGTGTCTCAGAAATATCCCCAGCAACACAAACTGTCGCTATTTCAGCTTCTTTCCAAGGCCCCTTCTTGAGGGGCTGATCTGCAGCTATATTACAGGCACTGTAACATAAGCTGCAGCATCAACCCTGGAAAATTTTGTCGTATAGCTAGCAAACATCTGCAAAACCTTGTTTGTATGTATGTGTGCTTACATTTAAGATGCAAAGTTATATTTGAGTGTGCTTGACTCCCTGCATATATAGTCTCAGAGTTATTTCTAAGATCTTGGAAGAAATGGATTTGTAGTTGGATATATATATATATTTTTTTTTACTGTGTTTTTCTCACTCTGATGTTTATTAACTTCTTCCCTGATGTCCAGTTACAAGGGATGGGCATATAAAAGTTTACATCAAAATACATTTCTCTGTAAGTGCTCTCTCTCTGCCATTCCTTTCCTGCTTTAAAACCCAACCAGTTCCATCCTGTTTCATCCTTTACCCCTCAGACCTGATAGAGAGGAGGACTGTTTTGCTTTCATCTCAAATCCACCTTGTCCCTTCCATTTTTCACTTCAGTTTGCTTGTTGATTTGAAGCAGCGGGTGTGACCAGCCATCGGAGCCCACTGCCAGGGAGAGCATCCTGGCTTGCCCTCAGGATAACAGGAGGCACAGCACTTACTCCTGCTCTTTATTTCTGTTTTTTCCCTCTGAACACACCATTACATCTGAAAGTCTTCTTGCTGACCACTAGTGACTTGAAGCACTGAAACAGGAGCTAAGAGTCAAGGCTGATGATTTTCTTTTCTGCTTCGCTTTGCCTGAGCTGGGACCTGCAGCCAGGCTCTCTGGACGCGGTTCAGCGCATTCGGGGACATGCTGGACATGAAGGATTTGCCTATGTGCTACAAGAGCTGCCAGTGCCTGCGGCAGCCAGCAACACTTTGGGCCAGTTGTGTTTTCCTCAGCAAAGAGCAAAAAGAGGGCGGATGACAATATGGAGGGCATCTTGTTAGGTTGAGCCCAGAAAGGTGGAAGGGCTGAGCTGCAATGCTGATTCTCTGTCCTCTGGACCAAGAGATGTGTGGCTGGGAGAGTGATGCGCATCCATCTTCTTGCTCCCGCGACTGTTTCCTCAAGGGTTTTGCAATGCTTTGTGAGTCTGGAGACACACCTGCAGGCCAGCAAGGGCTTTATGGTGGACAGGTATTTTGTCAGGAGTTTACACCTTTTCTCATCCAACTTAGTTTAAAGAGCGAGCTAACAAGGTGCTGTATAGTTTTAGTTCTGCCGTGCGACCACCCCCCGACTTGCCTTACGTTTTTTCTTCTATAGTTCTGTCCCCTGCCACAGCTGGAGTATGTAGGACAGACCTTCATGTCCTTGGCCCAGGTGTTTAAAGCTAATGAGCAGTTTTGGAGTGCCTAACTGAAATTCTAGGATCAATAGATGGATTTTGGGTAAAGGCCTTGTTCTTCATAGCAGATTTTTCTGTTTGGATTTGCAGAGATTTGACAGGGAGTATCTTGATCTCGCTTTGTAAAGGTCTTTGTCCTGCCTCCAAAAGACAAATGTACCAAACACTGCAGTAAAAACAGGCCCGACTCAGAAATATTTGTCTGGTTTCTTTCCTGGTGTGGAGCTTTTCCCCTCTGCAAAGCAAATAATGTTTGCAGCACTGGGCATCTTGTCTTGGATCAGAGATAGTTTCAAAAAATGGTTTGGTGCCCTGTCTGCTGGTCAGACAAAGAGAACCAAACAAACATTGAAAAACAGTTTGAGTGTAACAGTGTGTAAATTAAGCTGAAGGGCTGTTTCACGTCCCATCTCCTGCCCTGTTCCAGTAAGGTCTGTAGGCTGATGTGGTGTCCTGCTGGAGCACCAGCAGGTCCACATGTAGTTTGGGAGGAAAATGTAGGAGTTGCACTAAGTCACCTGAGAAGGAATTACTGCCAGCACAGCCAACAGCCACATTTAACCTTCGCTACGTCATCGTAACACACAGCATTTTAGGAGTGCTAATTACTATTTCTGGTACTCTAAGGAGGCAATGTGTACTGTCAGCTTTTGTGGAAACAAATCAAACAAGAGTTCTTTCTCATAACCAAAACAAAAGGCAGTATGTTTTCTGCTTAATTTCTACTTAAAAGGGAAATTATTTTGAAGAACTCACTTTTTTTTTTCCTTTTTTTCTATTGTTACATTATATTTCCCTTCATCCTCCTTTCCCAGAATCTTCTGTGTATCTGAATCCATTAAAATAATGATAGCTGGGAAAGAAAGAGTAAGGCCAGGAATAGGTCCCAAGTGTATGTTTGCAGCTGCCCTCCTCAAAACATCCTGTTTTCTTCATCACTGAGTCTACCCTCTGTGAATCAGACCTCCTGTGGATGAGAGGACCTCTGTGAAATGTCCAAGGTTGAGGGGTAGGGGCGGGGGTGTATGTGTGAGAACATGAATGTATGAATCATAGAATCAACCAGGGCGGAAGAGACCTCCAAGCTCATCCAGTCCAACCTATCACCCAGCCCTAACCAATCAACCAGACCATGGAACTAAGTGCCCCATCCAGTCTTTTCTTGAACACCTCCAGGGACGGCAGCTCCACCACCTCCCTGGGCAGCCCATTCCAATGCCAGTCACTCACTCTGTGAAGAACTTCCTCCTAATATCCAGCCTATATGTCCCCTGGCACAACTTGAGATTGTGTCCCCTTGTTCTGTTGATGGTTGCCTGGGAGAAGAGGCCGTCCCCCACCTGGCTACAACCTCCTTTCAGGTAGTTGTAGAGAGCAATGAGGTCTGCCCCGAGCCTCCTTTTCTCCAGGCTGCGCACCCCCAACTCCCTCAGCCTCTCCTTACAGGGCTGTGCTTGAGGCCCCTCACCAGCTTCATTGCCCTTCTCTGGACATGTTCCAGTACCTCAACATCTCTCTGCATGTGTCAAAACTGCGACTTTTGTCATTATTAACACTTTGTCTCTCATGATCATTTTGCACTACTTTTCTCTGTTGATTTCCATCTAAAAGGCTTCCATTGTGAGTGAATGTCGGTGGGCTCACCCATCCCTTCCATGTGTGAGTGGGAAGAGGGTATGACTTTGCAGAAACATAGGGTTAGCTCCAACCACAGAAATCAGGCTGTAAAAATGATGAATATCTCTCTTCTGTCATCCATAGATCTGACAGTTTTGTATAACTTATGAATTAAACATCTGGGAGGTGTACATGGTTTTTTATTCCCTTTACCAGTCACCAAACCTGAGGTAGATAAGCCATTGAATAATTTTCAGTCATCCAGTAATGGTGCAGCAAGTTTTGGGAGCAGATTTAGGGACTGTCTCTCTTAACAGAAATGGCAGAATTGGTATTAGCATTAGTGAGATCAAGGTGGCACCTGGTGCTATGCTTAACCACGAGACTTTAACTTTTAACTCCTTGCAGGACAGACAGGACCCTTACCACAGTAGTCTCATCGGAAAGATCCCAGCAAAGTAAACAGCATGACACTTAATTTATCTACCCCAGAAACATGAAGGGCTCAGTCGACCTGATGGGATCTGTGGTTCCAGGGAGTCTAGGTATTTAAAACCTGATGCTTAGCCTGCTAAGCCATCCCCTGCAGCTTTCCTTAGTGCATAAGATATGAAGAAATCTCCTGTCCTGGAAAACAGATATTAAATTGGATACTCTTTCACCCTGCCACGATAAGAAACACGGCAGAGAGAGGCAGGAAAATGGAATGCTGCTTAGAAAGAAAATATATTTGAATCTAACATAAAAATTGGTGAGATAGGAGGATTTTCAGTGCTAGTAGCAATACCCTCCCCAATGAATTGCTGAAAATTCAACTCTCCCTGTAGTTTTTGCGCTGGATTGTGAATAAAAATGGTTGTGATTGATGAAGCGTTTGGTGTCTTACTGTAAGTTGGTCAAGAGGGACTTCTAAATCACCCAAATGAAATATTGCATTATCATGAACAGTAATATGTAACTGTTAAGTATGCCGTTGCTTATCATAAGCTCAAGCTCCTTTGGAGCTCTACCCAGTGAGAAATCTCTGTGAGCGTTGGAGCAGAGCCTCCGCGGGGCCTGGCAGCACCACGGGTGGGACACACCGACTTCGGAAGGGACCGTTCTGCCTGCGAGGTCAGCTGAGGCAACAGGGGCAGGGGGGTTGCTTTGGGGTTTTGTTTAATAGAGAGGCTGGAAGGAGGCAAAGGCAGTGTGCCTTTGTCTGCTGAAGGGCATGGACCTGCTAGATGTGAAAGCCTCGGCGGTAAGTTACTCCCTCCTGTATGGGGCTTGTTACATAGTGTTATTGCATTTTGGTTTGGGGACTTCTTTTTTTGTTTTACATAAAGCTTTTTGCCAGTTCTGTGCATAGGATAATATATGAGAAAACAAAGATGATGCTTTGTGGGAAACCAGCACAATAGCATTGAAAAAAAAAAAAGTAATTTTCTTACTGACACAAAGAAAGAGGCTGATGATGTTTCTATTAAAAAATAAAATAAAGAACAGAGTGAGCAACACCTCCTGTTGAGAAGATGTTGTTCCCAGTATGACTAAATGTCAGCCCAGTTGGGCTGAAGTTTTCTATGTCCAGAACTTTTTACTAAGACCTTGCAGCTGTTTCTCCAGAAAAGGATTAGACAAGTAGATGCTGCTTGGCTGCATGAGAAGATGCTCACCAGCAGTTAGCCAGACAGCCTTAGACTTTTCTATTTTTTGTAGCTAAAAAGTATAACTGGGGAAGGAGGCACTGAAGTTGGGAGCTTTGCTTTGGATGTGCCTGCACAACTTGATCTCAGGTTGGCCAAGCTACAGGTTTCCAAAAATGTCCCAAATGGGACTAAACCCTCTAGTTCCTCTGTAAACAGACAAAAAAAAAATGTACACAGCCCCCACCATGAGATAGGTGACATGCTCAGGCAGTCATGGTTCATTTCTCTTGGGCCTCTTTGTCCCTGTCTGCACATTTTCCTGCTTCCTGAGCTGGCAATGTCTCCTCTCTATTCAAATCAGGTGGCTTCCTCTACCCTTGCCTGCTGGCTGGGGGTCAGAGAGGAGGAAGAGGAAGGCAGTAGGTGAGGAACGGTGCCACCCACCTGCCTCCTTCCCACTGACGTCTTTTACCTATTTGTTTTCATGTCTGTGCTCAAATGCGTGGGAGCTCGGTGGCTTCTTGAAGTGGGGATTAGGGTTACTTACCATGTTAAATCAGTGATGGTCTCCATCTCTGCTTTCAGGAGCATTTGGGGAGTTTTGGATTAAGCTTTTTACCAGACTTTGGCCTGTGACAATGCTTGGTAAGGAAGAGTTCAGTGCAAATGATTAAAAGTTGGCAGATTTGCTAAGGAACTGAAAACAAGGTAATTAAGATGGGACATGGTCCTTTGGCTGGTGTCACACCTGTAGGATGCTGTATGTATGGATACACATGCACAATGCTGGGAGGCTCTACACAAGTATGCTTGTATTTCAAAATACTAATATCTTAATCAGTGTGAAGTTAGAGGAAAGCCTTCCATATGTGTCAGGCTTGGATCCTGTTGGGGTGAAGTAATGTTGCCCAGAGGTCAGAGGAAGACAAAGCAGAAGCTCTTCTCTTGCACTCACTTGGAATGTGCCTTGCTGCTGACTCCCAAACAAGCGTGAAGTCCTTCAGTGACGCCTCTAAGGTATGAAAGAAATGCCTTCTGCTTCTGCTGGTTTCACGCGTGGTCAGGTCAAGGAGGTTGATCTTCAGAGGAGAGGGAATTTTGTAGGCACTTAGCAAAAGCCTCTGTGGAAACTTGCAGCTGCCTGTGTTGGTTTTGCAGGAAGTGTTTTCATGCAAACGGAGTGGGGCTCAGCAGCTCGGTGGCCTCTGCATGGCCATGGCCAAGGAGGCTCCATTTGACAGCGAGCAATATTTACTGCCCAGAGCAGCTGACCCTGCCGTCGATCCCCCCATCAATAGTGATCTTAACTCACACACCTACACTGAAACAGTCATTAAACTTTTATCTGAATAGGAAAGCTTTGTGTTTTCTTGACAGAACAGATTTGGTGGCTACTAATTTATGGCTGCAATTTAAGAAACAGACGTCTGTCTGACATGTGCCATGCAGTTCAGCAGGTCACTAGTGACATCATACTTAAAGTCGTTATCTTTGCAAACCGTGCGTTTTGTGTAGAAGCTTTTATTTATAGAGAGTCATTAAAATTGAGACCTGATATTTACTTTTCCTCTGCTTAGGTTAAAGAGTGAATGTGAACAAAAAGTACCCTCTTGTTACCACCGAGCAGTTCACAAACTGTGTTATTCACATCAAGCCTCTTGAAGCAATTAGGTGAAACCTTTATGGGCTTAAATTGGATGTGTTAGTTAACACATTTGGATTTTCTACTGCTAAGGAAGATTTCAATGCCGATTCATGTCACAAGGGATGTCTTTTCTCTCTTCCTGGTTCTTGTCCTCATCACGGAGCAGGTAATGCCTGTGGTTTGTGTGTTGGACTTGCCAGAAGTTCTTCGTTACCAGGATTGGGAGAGTTTTGAAGGAGTTGGTGGGTGCCTCTATTATGGCAGCAGGAAGACCAAGATAGTCAGGGTTCTTGTCCATGTGTGAGCATTTTGCTGGGCCAAATTCTGAATCATCCTGTTGCTCAGCCCCTGATGCAATGCATGTTTTACCCAAGGCAGAGGGATTGCTCTTCTACAAGAAGAAGGTGCTTTTCCATAGAGCAGGAGCTGCTGTAAGCCACATATGAGGTCTCCAAAGGATGTACTTAAGCTGTGCTGTAGGAAGTCATCATCAAATCATCTGTGATCCATTGAGACATAAAACCTACTGGCCATGTCTTTAGGTCAGCACAGACCTAAAGAGCCAGTGACAACAGCCCTCTACAAGAATCAAGTTATTAGGGTCTCCATGATCTTTTCTCCTATTTTCCCTAGTCCTCCTCTCCTACCATCTTATCTCTGATGTCAAATGCTTCTACCTGCAGCCATGATGAATGTAATATTCTATGAGTGCTTAAAAATGAATGTGAGTGCTGGGAGCTTTTCCACACCTGGTTTGTCTGGAAGAACCAAAGCAGCATGGGATTGCCCCCAGCCCATCAGGATGAGCTTGGCAAGACCTGAGCCCTCTCCCCTTCAAGTCAGAGGGCTTCTCATAAGGCTTCAGAATGCTGCCCCTCTTCAAGAAGGGTTATGAGAGAAGAGAAGGACCCTTCAGAACTGAGTGGCTGGTTAATAACTGTAATGAAAATGATTTTTGACCAAAAATTATATATTACCAGTTGGCTGAACTGCACAGTGTTCTTTCTGACTATTAACTAGGGCTGGGTTCCCCCCCCCCGAGATGTTACTGCTAAGATCAGTGGCCCATTTCAATTTTTATTGAAACAAATAAACCCAATAAAAACACTATACGCTGAGAGCTGAAGCTCCACAATAAGAAAAGGAAAAAAAAATTACTCTATTGAATTTATTGATTTATTTATTTACTCCAACTGGAAAATTGAGTATTGTGTTAATGTATTTTATAAGAATCACAGTGCTCGATGAAATGGCTAATTTATTTTAGCGTATACCTAAATAGCTGGCAATTTTCAGTGAGACAGGCTAATGAAAATGATGCTATGAAATTGTCTATACTATGAGGAGTGATGGAGTCAAGTTATTATTGGTTGAGTGCTACGATGTAGTGAACTGGCCATCATGTCTTTGAACTTTTGAACTGTGACTTGGTCCTGTGATTTATTGATTCTGATATTGGCATGTTCAGTTAACTTTTTATTGGGGGGGGGGGCGGCTGCTGCACATGATGCACAGATGGGTAGTGCATGGTGTCATTTCAGAGGTGTTTAGGTTACAAGAAGATGGTTGAAAAATGTAAAGTGCATTAATGGCGCAGGCACGTGCCATGTGGCAAGGCAGAGGGTACCATCCGATGTCAATGCTGATGTTCTGAGTGCTGTGTGTTAGCCAGGTAGGAGTGATTTTGGCCGAGTAAGTGCACGTTGTATTTGTCAGAGTAATGGCGTCTTTGTTATGAATTGAGAGCCTGATATCATAGCAACTTGGTTTGCCTATCCACTTTAAACCTCTCCTCACGCCGTATCTTATCACACCGGTGCCTGGTGCAGGCAGAGAACATCGGTGATCTCTCTCATCAGACCTTGCCAGAGGAGCGTTCCATTTTGCTGGCCATTGAGTGGTGGAGGATGCTAAGTGGTGGTGAAAGCAGTTCAACAGTTTGTCTTAGGCTGTTGCACCAGAGAGCTGCCCCGATCTGCTGCCACAGAGACATGCAAACTTGTTCTGTGGTACAGCTGCAGTTCCCTCACACGCTGGTTCTGAGCCTCGGCACGCAGCAGCCACCAGCAGCTGCCCTGTCCCTCGAAGATGCTGCACTTGTTGTTCTTGATAATTTGCTTAGGTCGTGGAATCGAGGTATTAAAATAATATAATTCGACTTGAAAGTATTTCCCTACTGCAGAAGTTCTCTCTCTCGGCCGTGCTGGTGGGGAAGCCTTTGCATGGCGACTGCTCTGGGCTCTGTTTCTGATTAAACCGAATAACTCGACACCTGCATTTTACAGTTTGCTTCAAGTGCTTTATCCTGTAAACCCAGCAACTTCAAAGCTTTAATACCAGCAGACTTGCAGGGGTTTGCACAACTTAGCTCATCCCACTAGTTCGCTGTGAATTGTGTCAAACGCCACTGGACTTTTCTAATCTCCTTGCCCCCTGCTTTCAAAATTGCAATTTTAATGCCTGCCCTCCCCATCCCCAATCACCCCTTCATTCTGCCGTGGGTCTGGGCGATGCATGTGGGCACTATTGGATTATTTTATTCTTTTCAGTGATTAAACTGTCATGTCTTTATTTGGCTATTAAAAGTGCTTCCCCCACTCCTTTTCCCACTGTGACCCGTAACGTTTTCAGCTGCGAGCAGTTGGGAAGCTGGGACCAGTTGCCTTTCCCCCCATCCCCTTTTTTATTCCCTCCTCTCTATTTTTTTTTTTTTTNGCGGAGGGGAAGGGGGGTGTGGAGGTAGCGCGGAGGGGGCCTCGCGGCGGGACGTCTCCGCGCCCGCTCCGCGCCGTGCCAGGTGCCGCCGGCCCCGCGGAGCCCCCCGGGCAGCCCCCGCTGAGCGGCGGCGGCGGCTCCCGTGGCGGTGCCGGTTGTTATCTGCAGCGCCAGAACAAAGGTAGGTTGTTCAACTCCGCGCTCCGGGGGAGGGACAAGTTATTTTTGGAGGGTTGTCTTCCCAGTGCATGACTGGTTGACCTAAAAGGAGAAGGGGAAGAAGAAGAGAAAAAAGCCAACAACCCAACCCAGTACCAAAACCCTCGCTGGAGTTGGAGGAAGGAGCGGGCGTGCAGGGGAGCAGCTTTATGGAGCNAGAAACTTTGTCGAGTTGGATATATTTATTAGAAAGTATTGTGTGTTGCCTTTGAAGTATTCTTTCGTTTGTTCCGTGAGTGCTAAAGCTGAAGCTCCAGAGAGACTTGAGTTATATTTAGCCTAATCGCAAGGCAACACCTTTGTAAAGTAGGTAAGGAAGACTGATAAAACCTTGAGTGCATCTCTTAGGAGCTGCCTGCAGACTGGGTGAGGGCAGGGCACTAACTCTGCTGCTGCCCTGCTTAGATGGCTTCACGCTTTAGTTTCCCCATCTGTGAATGAGTGTCAGTGAGCCTGCCCTCCCCTTGTAAGTACTTGGGGTCTGTTGCTGCGGGATACTGCATGTGAGCTTGTGATGTTCTGTTGTGATAGCAGAGTCTTACAGGTATTGGTGCAGCATTTGCACGACCGCTTCATGTGGTTTGACCTGCCCTTGTTTCTCGTCTTTGTCTTTTCTTCCTGCATTCTAAATTTAGAATCAGTCTCAAGGGCTAGCTAGCATCATTGCTCTGCTTGGGTTTTTTGTTCTGTAGGATAGATAACTTTTCCCTCTCTCTATTTTTTTTTTTTTTTTAAATTTAAACTGGCTTGCTTAAGGCAACAGACAAAACTAGTGGGAAAAGGCTAAAAACAGGACTGACACTAACACTATTAGCTGGGGGGGGGGTGGGGAATATTTCCATTTCATCGCAACTCTGTTATTGTTTACTTTGCCATACACATCCTAATATGGTTACCTCCCTGTCAAAGCGGCCGAGCCGGGCTGAGGGGCCCCCTCGGGGAGACGCTTCCAACTGCTGCTCAGACAATAAGAAACAAACGGCGCAACTCCACAAAAGGGCTGCCCGGAAAATAAGTGTCAAATAAATCCTGCAGAACTCTTCCTTCCCGGCACCCNAATGTCTTGTTATTTCTAGAAAATTGGCGTTGCTAAAATACTTTAATCTGTGCGCTCTGCTTTATTCTTTTATATAGTGATTTTTATGTTTTTGTCTTTTGCGTTTGTGGGTTTACATGTGCATACTCCTCTTGGCAGCTCTGAATTTCTATGAATGCTAAGTAAGCTGTTGTAGGGATGAAGCGTGAGGGGTAATTTTTACCCGAGGATTTTAACTTTTCGGTTGGCGTAATCTCGGAGGTACCGCAGCCCTTTCCGCGCCCGGCCAAGTGCTTCCTTGCCCTGTGAGGAGTTATCGCTTTTCTTAAACCATCCCTTTATGTCATCTTTCTTTTTTTTTTTTTTTTCCCTCCTGTTTTCTTCCTTCTTTTTTTAAAGCCTATGTGTTACTCAGCTTCAGTGGGTGCTTTTCTCATCCTGCAGCCTGAAACACTCTTAGGTTTTGCTGCGCTCTTCGGTTTGTTTAGAGAACGTAGGGAAATACAGAGCAGTAAAACCAGAAACAGTGGCGTGTCTTCCCTTCAGGGGAGTCGGCGAACCTGTCCACTTTCATACTGGGAGGAACAAGAGAGCAAATCCATAATTCAGTGCAAGAGCGAATGGACTGGCGGTGATAGATACGCTGGGTGTTATGTAACTTAATCAGAAATACATTTTTGGTCGTAGGAGCGGACGCTGCGCTCGCGGGTATAAATACCAGATCTAGGTAAGTCTGGGGAAGAACGCTTCCCTTTCAGCCTCTATCACGCAGCATTGTCTTCAATCCCTAATTCCTGCAGGATTTTGGAAGGGACGCAGTTTATTCCTAAATTAAGGATCATTCAAAAAATATGTTAAATACATGTTGTGTTGCTGAATTGACTCTCCCTCTTCCTGACTCTGCTGCCTGCCTTGCCAGTTGTTAGGGGATGTCTGGATTATTTATTTTTAGGAAGTCTTAGCTCCAGAGCAAACCTGGATAACTAAACTGTTCTTCTTTTTACCTTCTTCTTTTTTTTTTTTTAAACTACTTTTTTTTCCTCAAAATATTATTTCTTCCTCCTTCCTGGAGATTTCTTTTCTCTGCCTCTATTTATTTTTCTGTTGAGCCTGACCCGTGCTAATCAGAAACTCTTTTTAGAAATGGAAGACTATGTCAGATAACGTAAATAAACTTTTGTGGCCCCCCCCAACTTTCCACCTCTAAAATAGAGATTGAGTTTTCTTTTTAAAAAAAAAAAAAAACCACATCACAACACATTAGAAGTAAACACAAATAAAGGCATTTTGTAAAATCAAAGGATGTATTTTTCAATACATTTCTAGTTTTTTGCTTTTTGGGCCGTGTAGGGGATGACAGGAATTAGTAGCCTTTAATTAGACGTGGAGATATTCACATTTTACAGGGATTTATGTTAGAACATGGAATGGCGGGTGGCTTGTTTCCTCATTATGAATACTCCCTGCACATAATGAGGTTCATCATTAGTTGATGGAGTGAATTTGCCCTAGCTCTACCTTGAAAGGCACATAATTTACATACTACTTCAGAGCTTAGGCTTTAATGGATTCCTCGATGAATAAAATGAAAAGCTACTTTCTTTAAATTTTTGAACAGTGTTTTGATAATACGGATTTAATAAGACATTCAATTTCCTTGTTAAGTATGTTTGAAAGTGCATTCCCAGTTTTAGCACAAAATATACTTCCCCATGTCACTTTCTATAATATTGAGTAACACATAATCAAATATATCAGCGTAAACATTTTGAGGGACATAGGGGGGTTATTTTAGTCTGCATGTGGAAAGTGGTACTGGGCTCCTGTGGCCGTAGCACCCTCGTGGTTCCTACCAACCCCAAAGCTGCTAGAGCTCACCTGTACTGTCAGAATACCACAGGACTGGGCTTGCTCCTGCCCTACAGCTCATTCTGCCTGAGGAGTGCTTTAACTATGTATTTACTGTGTACATTTGTAGCGATGGATCTATGGAAATGTGTTGCTGGCTGTCAGGCTGACAGTGACAAACCTGCTGATCCCACCTCCCTCTTTATTTTAATGAGACGAGAACAGCAAAAACTTCTCTGGTGCAGTTCCACCTCTTAAACTGCTGTGTAGATATGATTAGATTAGAGTAAATTGAATTGTAGGATGCCTAATGTGTTATCATGTCATCAGCTTACTCCAGCCCTGGTCTACAGAGCAGAGTTAGCGAGACATCTTATTCTGCTTCTTCCTTTCTTGCCTTCTCCAAGTGTGGGTGGATGTGGGCCATAGTGCCGAGCACATCCCATGCGTGGAGCAAGCTGGGCATGGCCAGCACCTCTCCTCTCTGACACTTGCCAGTGCAGTGGAAGAGTCAGAGAGGCAAAAAATCCAAAGCGAAAGCTTGTTGTGATAGAATGTTTTATTACCTGAAAATGACGAGCATATATTAACATTAATAGAATAGTCTGTGTCATTCTTTTTTAGGCAATTTACTTCTGCTGCAGACCTGTCTGCTTCAAAATCTTTCTCTGTTCTAAAACATATATTTGTTTAGGGAGTTTTCATTGAAGTGTACATGACAATTACAGCTGTTCATTAACAAAATTGGGTATTTGTTTTAAACTTTAACCAATCACTTTGATATGCTAATTATGGTGTAATTTAATTTGAGCCCTGTAATGATGATGCCGTTATTATGGACATAAATGATGCAGTTAAGCTGAGAGTAATCTCATTTGCATACTGTACATGCCAGTAAATTAAGCCCTTTCTTCGACTGCTTCAGCTTTAATTTTCCACTTCTTTTCACACAGCGCCTTTTCAGCCAGTCTCTTATAAGCCCACTTTGTAATAGTGCTGATGACTGTTTGATGTGGAGAGTTGCTGCACCACAATAATGCAAGACACAAGATGTAACATTTAAAGGATTCATTATCTTACTGAGTGTTGCTTTAAGAAGCTGGGATTAATAAGGGTGGAAGTGTCCTCTCCATGGAGCAGTGTGGGTCTTCCCGGTAACAAATGCAATCTTTATTTTCCCCCCTTTTTTCTTGATGCACCCTCATACTGAAAGGGATTCTCTAAGGCATCCTGGCCTGGATCAGCAATAGTGTGACCAGCAGGTCTAGAGAGGTGATTGTCCGCCTGCCCTCGGCGCTGGTGAGGCCTCGCCTTGACTACTGTGTTCAGTTTTGGGCCCATCACTACAAGGAGGACATTGAGGCACTGGAGCGTGTCCAGAGAAGGGCAGCAAGACTAGTGAAGGGTCTAGAGCACAAGTCGTGTGAGAAGTGGCTGAGGGAACTAGGGTTGTTCAGCCTGGAGAAAAGGAGGCTCAGGACAGGTCTTCTTGCTCGCTGCAGCTATCCGAAAGGAGGTTTGTAGTCAGATGGGTGTTGATATCTTTCCCAAACCAACTAGTGACAGGATGAGAAAAAAGGGCCTCCAGGTGTGCCAGGGAAGGACTAGGTTGGATGTTAGGAAAAATTTCTTCTCCGAAAGGCTTGTCAACCCTTGGACCAGGATGTCTGGGGAAGTGGTGAACCCGCCATCCCTGGAGTGATTTAAAAGATGTGTAGACAGGGTGCTGAGGGACATGGTTTGGCAGTGGACTTTGTAGTGTTATGTTAATGGTTGGACTCAATGACCTTGAAGGTCTTTTCCAGCCTGAACGTTTAGTTCTATGATTCTAAAGCCTTCACAGTCATAGTCCTATAGTGCAACATAGAGGGTCTGACCTTCTCTGTAGGATTTTCTGTGATGCTCCACTGTTGCAGAAAAGTTACTGGATACAATTTGCAGTTTCACAGAGCATGCGAGCTCCAAATCTACCTATGTGATGTACCACGACATAGAGTTGAAATCTGCAGGATTGGGTTTTTTCATTCTGTTTAATCCCTGGTTTCTCCCTTCCTGGCCCCTGTGTGAACCGAACTTAATATCAGGTTAATTTTGAATTTAAAAATAATGGTGTTTGTGTGTTGTTACACCTGCTGATGTTAGCGGGGGGGGGGAAAACAAAAATATTTGAAAGGATAAAAGGCACCAACACCAAGCAAAAATGAACTGTGTAAGTGCTGACTTAAACGGTTAATCTTTTTCCAATTTACCATGTTGTCATTGAGCTAAAGTATTCTCATAACACTGTGGCACACAAAGAAATCATGTGAAATAAACAGGGCTCTTTTTATAGCTGCTTACTATTATGGTTAGATATTTTCATAGTTTAATACCTCTGGAAGTAAAGCCCGTCTCAAGTTTTTAGCAGCAGTTGGCCTCTCAGAAAGCCATTGTTGTGTGGGTAACCAAGTTAACTAAAGATCATTATTAAAACCTTGCAATCCTTTCCTTACACAGGGTCCCATGACCAAAAATAGCTCGTGCAGTTGCCCACAAACATGCAAGTTAATAACTTCCTGGGTGAACAGTGTAAAAACTGCCGATTTCCAAAGCATGCACATCGCCCTCGCCTCCACCCCTTTACGGTACGCTGCAAACAAATGGGAGGGTCTGCTGTTTACCAACTGTCCAGCCTTTAACAAGATTTCAGCTTTTATGGTTCCCGCCTACACTTGGTCTCAGCTCAGCATTTCTCACATGCCATTTTGTTTTCCAGCAGCCATTCCATGGTAGCTTGACCATGCACAGGCGCTGGCTGTGGTTGTGCTGCAGCGAAGTGCCGCCCGATGGTGATCTAACTCCCCTGCTGAATTTGTCATTCCCCTTTCTGGGTAAAAAACATGGTAATCATTCCCAACAAGCCTACTGCTCTGACCACCAGCTATGCTGGCATGTAGGATATAAGTTCTTCTATGTATGGCCAATGCAAGAAAGAGCATATGTGGAGACAAGTACAAGCATAGGGCACAGTCTGGTTCTTGGCTGTCACAGAGCCCTTGCTTTCTACCAGAGCTGAGGTAGTGACATATGCCAGCCAGTTCTTCGGTGTGGACTACATCAGATTGCAATGTCAAAGCTTGGGGTCCACCTCAGCAAAATGTGCCCAGAAAACACAAGGCTTCCGTAGTTCTTTCTCTGAGACTACCAGGGTAGACCTGGGGTTCAGATGTGAGCACACATAGGAGACAAAACTCAGCAGCCGTTCCCTTGCCCTTTGTGCTTAGAGCCCCAAGCTACTCAGGTTGATGATGAAACGCAGTGCGAGCTGACTCCACCCAAGGGCACAAGGAGAAAAAGAGTTTGTCACAACACTGGGCAATGCAGACCAAGCTCTCCCCAGGAACTCCAGAAGGTCAGAAATACTCTAGTATAATGATGGAAAATTTCAGCCTTTAAAGCTCATGAAAAAAGAATTCTTGACTTCATCTATTTTGTCAGTGTCCCTGTGGTTCAACCCTTTCTTTATCTTCTAAAGAGAATTTATGTGTTGCTTTAGGACGTTGTAGGCTGCAAAGGAGGTGGTGCGTGTCTAGCTTCTGTAGAAATGAGTATGCTGATCATCTCTGTCTTGGGTCACAGAGAGATTTCTGGCCCAAGCAGACAAGTGAAAGTAGGATGGACCGAGAGGTGTAGTAAGAGAACTCTATTGGCACTTTTTGGCATTTTGTGGATGTAACAGTGACCTGTACAGTGTTCTGTGCAGAAACCTCAGTGTTAATCTTCTTGGGAGGTAAATACATTTCTCAGAGAATGATTTTGGTACCTTGTCCTTAACAAAACTGTGTTGTAAGTGGTTTTTACAAAGGAGGTTTCAGGCATAGTTTTTCCTATCCTCTTCATCCTCACAAAGCATGTATCCTTCCTCCCTTTGCAGGACCTTTGGAGTTTTTTTTTTTTTGATAAAGAAACTAATTTATGAAGGTGATTTTTCCCTGTATCATTCTCCCTCTTTAATCTGATCCTGGATTGCAATTTTCAGTAAGCTTCTCCTTCCACACTTTGCAACCTTTTCAACCCAATCAGGTGGGAAATTAAAAGCGATACCAGTTCAGCTGATGTACTGTGCAGCCCTGCTTGAGCATTTCTGTCTAGTGCAGGATTGCTGGATTCTGAGAAGCTTTTTTGATTGGGTAATGGCAGCTTTCTGCAGAAAGTTATTTTGGGGAGTTTTCAGTTTCATGTGAGATAATTTCTCCTTTTACAGCTTTGTTTACAAACAGCTTTGTTCTTCCCCTTTTCCAGCAAAGCAAGTATTTCTTTACAGAAATACTTATGGTTGAGAGCAAAGCCGCTGAACCTCCCTCTAGAATCACAAATAGAACAGATTAAAGAGTAATTTATCATATGCTAATATACTTACCCCATCAAAGTCATGGGCGTCAAGACATAGAAACAAAAATAGACCTCTGATCTCTATCTCTGTAATGCTTTTCAGCATAGAGTCTCTTATTGTTATCCAGAGAGAAAAGCTCAAGGAATTTGTGATTCTGTTTACCACTAGCTAAGGAGAGCAGTTGTCTGTCATTGAAATTACCCAAGTGCCAAACTGTTGCCTTTCCAAGTCTGCCTGAACCAAATTCACTGCAAGCTTTGAAGTATGAAGATTTCACACTCCCATTCTTGTCAGTTCATTCCTATTTGCAAACACTTATTTTTGTGGCTGTAGGTGGTGGACAGGTATTTGTGATGAGAAACCCTTGGAAGTACCCACAGATGTTTTGCTTTTCCAGTATGAGAGACCTTTCTAGCAGTTCCCAGTGGCAGGTGGTTGGCTGACCTGGGGAACATCCTAGAAAGGGTGATGTTTTGGAAGTCTTTGTGAGTCTGCCTGTTGCTGCCAGTCCTGGATGTACACAAAATAAAATGTACACAAAATAAAAAGTAGCTGTTGAGGTTTCTTTAATCTATAAGCTTTTAGTTCTTCTGGCTGCACATATCCTCTTCCTTTTCCAGCAGCAGTTTTTCCTGTGACAGGAGAATGTGAATGCCTGTCTAAACTGGCTGAGTGGACAAAGCAATGTGGTGAAGTATCATTGAACAAACATGCTTCAAGCAAAGCCAGTAGTAAAAGCACTTGGGTTGAGCCACATGCTCAGCCCCTTCGCTTACTCCTGCTGTTCCTCTCCCACCTGGGGAGTACATGGAGCAGCAGTGTAGGTGTGCACATGCTGTGTGGTCACCAGTTCTTCCTGTGATGTGTGCCTGCCTCAGGTGCAAGTCTTCAGCTCTGGCTCTGTTGAATTTGGCTGCACCTTGGTTTCCTCTCCAAATTAAACACTTACCCTAAGGATGGCCTTTCAAAAACCATGTTCTTTTTCCAAAGAGCTGCAAATTCTTGAGCTGGGCTGCTTGTGTAGTTTCCTGAGATCATCACTTTGAGGAAGCTGACTAAAACAAATGCTGCTTTCAGGTGCACAGCCTAAATCAAAAGCAGCTCTGTTTGAGGCCTCTGAAGTTCGTCGGAGCTTTACCATTATTAACAACCATATGGTCTCAGGCAATGGTCTTCTGTTTTGCATGGGGGAAGGGCAGCGTCTGCTGGCCCTGTACTCTTCTGCTCCAGGAGTACAGTGTGCAAAAGCCAGCCACGAACACGGAGACTTTGTTGATGTGGCTCCAACAGGCGCATGCTTGGTAGCCAATGCCAGAGCTGCCAGAGATGGGACAACCAATCTTGTCCTCCTTGCACAGATGCTTGCGTGAGAAAGACCAACCTGAAGGCAGTCTGCCAGCTGGGGAGGCTTGCCTGCTTCTTTGCAAACAGAATTTAGCCATGGACTTTGGGAGTAACAGGGGAAGGCTGTGTATGAGACATTTCCTAGGCTTCGTGCTGAGATAAGGCTAGTTGTGTATGTTCAGCAAAGCTCAGGTAGCCACTGTTCATCTCTTCCAGCTGCAGGACACTTCTTCTGTTGATCAGCGTCTCCTTTTGCAAAGCTGTCATTGAATCTGGGTGGGTGCACTACAGATTGGATGAAGGAAGCCAATACAAAGGAGTGAGCAGTCTCTCCCAGCTTTACATTGCTTTTACAATGAAACAAATACAAAAAGGAAGAATAAATGATAATAAGCTAAATTGGTGCCAAATATATGGGATTCTATGTGTGTGCAGGAAAGGGAAACCCAGGTCCTGTAGCTCTCCCTTGGAAAATGACTTGTTCTGTATTTAGAACCCATGTGGAGGATGACCATATAAATGTGGTTAAATGGCATAGGATTCTGATCAAAGGGGCAATTACAGGAAATAAAGTAGGAAATATAATTATTGCTACCATTTCGGATCTTATAGCTAGGGAGAAGCTAGCAGCCAGACAGAGAAAAAGCTCTTAGCACTAAGAGAAGAAGAAAACCCCACATTTCAGCTCATTTGGCTCTATAGATAAAGTTGGAAAGTAAAGATGGATTTCTTAGAGTCTCTGAATTCCCAAATAAATAGTAATTAGAGGAACTGAGAACAGCCTAACTGTTGGCTAAGCTGAATTACGGCAGAAACTGAATTCCCAACTTCTACACAAGAAAATGTACCCAAGTTGGAGCTGTAGCTGGGTTATTTTCACCAAATGTCCAGCACATATGCTGTGCTTGCTTTTATTGTTCACCGTTATGGTGTCATGTCTCGCTAGATTGTGCTTTGCTACACACCTCCACCCCCTGACAAACTGGCCCTATATATACATGTAGGCAGAATATAAGGAATTAAACTGTGTGACAGTGAACTTCTGGGTTTTTTTATATGCTTGACAAATGTTTTTTAAACATGGTATAAATACATGGTGCAGTAGAATCGAAGCGTTTGAGGGGCACGTTTTACTCCCAAATGAAATGTGTGTATTTTGGCATCATATTCCTCTGGATTTTTTTTCCCCTCCTCCTAGAAGAAATATTTAATATTTTAATGACACCTCTGTTTAGATAATACAGGTTTGGACAGTATTCTTCTCTGTACGTTGTGGAGTTCCTACTGACACGCCTGGACAAACCACCACCTAAAACCCTCAGGCCAGATTTTGGCTTTTGGTGTCCTCAGAGGGAGGGATTGTAGGTGCTAATCCGGTAATAGTCAGATTCTTCAAGGTAGCATCTTCTGTCCTCCCACGGGTTATATTCTGGGTTTTACCTGACAGTGTGAATATTGCTCTTCAAAGGCAACATAAATCCTTCTGCAGGCTCTACTCATCCCTGCTTCCCTTCCCTGGGTCTTGCCCGGACGTTCCTCTTGTTTCTTGCTGTAGCTGTCATCATCTTCTCTGATTATAAGGGTCCATCTCTCATAAACCTATTCCCTGTGATCTGCCTGCCTTGCAACTGATGCCTCTCCAGAGGAAGGGCAAGGGCAGCTGGGCTGATGCCATCACTCTTCAAGGCTGTGAGGTCATGCATTCAGTCCCCTTGCCGAAATGCCAAAGCCTATTTAGAGTCAGAGATGTAAATGCTCCACTCAAAAATAATAATTAAAAAAATAATCTCATGGCTGAGTTCTTGGGAGGATTGGGCACGTCAGCGGGCATTGGCTCTTGCCTGTTTTGATAATGCATTTCAGGGGGTGTTTATAAACTTAGGATACTTAAACTGCAAATAGCTTCCTCACCCTCTTCTGTTCCACAGGTGGGTGAGCAGCTCAGGGACACAGCAATGGACACAGACACCTTATTCCAGCTTCCTCCTTGACTTTTCCCAGCTATGTTAGCTAGGTCGCTTGGAGTGAATGCTTCAGTGCACACTTGGTCCCATCACACCCATCCACATGTCAAGCTCTCCGATGAATGTGGGCTTTAGCTGCCCGACGAGATCTGGTAGTAGCAGCTCATCTACTTTATAGACCTGTTGTAAGCCCTAATTAACTCGTGGTCGTGAGGCATTTGGTATCCCTCAGATACATGGGCCCTAAGAAATGTTGNTAATGCACTCAGGTG
>WBNM01006975.1:116072-135597 GCA_013399055.1 Ramphastos sulfuratus
AGTTTGACTAATAGCTGGACACATCAGAAGTGGGAGATTAGCATCTCTGTAATTTAAAGTATTTTCCTCCCTCCTCTCCCCCGAGTATACTGATGTCCAAGTCTGCCAAAAAGTGCCTATAGTCTTGCCTTTTAAGTCAAAAGTATATGACAAGGACAGTTTTAGAGCTTTCTAGATGCCCGGTTGGCTGTGTGGTGTATAACTGTGGGTACATCACATTGCCTTGGCTGTTCCATATCATATCTATATCTGCATATATAATATGCAGATATTACGCCCATTTGGTGAGTAAGTGTCTGTGGAGCTGCTTGAAAACAGATTTTTATTACTGCTTGTTGGAGTCAGAATTCTGTACTCTTGTCTTCCAAACCCATGTTTCATCCCGCAAGCCCTCAAAGGCTTGCGAGACCATCACCTTTGCATATTTTGTCTGAAAAGCCTTAGCGCCTAGCTCCGTGTGCCAAGAACCCCATACTATGTTTTCCCTAAAAATTACATTCAAGTTGCCAAAAAAATCGTTGGGAACTTGCAATTTCCGAGTTACAAGTTCACACACCAACTGCGAGAGGAGAAAAGGCGACGTGCGAGGTTCTGCAGAAGCCTCGATGTCTCCTTTCCGGCTGAGCTCTAGTCTGTGCTTCCACCGTGTCGTGTGTGCCGACAGCCTGAGCAGGCACCGGGGCTGGCGGCTGATCCAGCGTGTGGGCAGCTCGAGAGGCACAGGCAAACGGCAAGGAAAGGGGAGGGGGGGTGGGAAACAGAGACTGAGATGCAAACTCAGACTTGGAAAGGAATTCCAGCCATGCCTTGGTGGATGGGAATGGGGTTACCTTAGTCTTTGGGAAGAAGAAAGGTTGGGCAATGAGAAAGGAGCAATCATCAGCGGAGCCTGGGGGTTGTGAAATGTTCTGTCTTTCTGTGTCTTTAATAAGTCTTGAAGCAACTGCTCCAGGAAATTCATAGATTAATAGAATGGTTTGGGTTGTAAGTGACCTCGAAGGCCAGTTAGTTCCTACTGGCATTTGCAGGGATACCCTTCACCAGAACAGGTTGCTCAAGGCCTCATCCAACCTGGCCTTGAACACCTCCAGGAAGGGAGCATCCGCAGCCTTTCTGGGCAACCTGCTCCAGTGTCTCACCACCCTCACTGTAAAGAATGGCTTCCTGATACCCAGTCTAAATCTGCCCTCCTCAAGCTTCAATCTGTTTCTTCTAATCCTATCACTAGAAGCTTTTGTAACAAGTCTCTTGCTGGCTTGCTTGTAGCCCCCTTTCAGGTACCGGAAGGCCTCTGTAAGGTTCCTCTGGAGCCTTCTCTTCTCCGTGCTGAACAACCCCAACTCTCACAGCCTGAGATCCTTCTCAACCTGCCCATTCTCCCCTCTATTCAATTCTATAAACTAAGTTCTGCACATCTTCATTTTACAAGCTTAAAATATTTTTGCATTTAACTTATTTTTTCTTTATTTCGTGTTTTTAAAGTCTTCAGCGGTTGCATGTTTGACACGGTTTTGTTATCCTAGATGTTATGTTGTGATCTGGCACACGGAGCATTAATTCCTTTATCAGCTCTGTTTCCTCTACAGTTGTTCATTTAATTGAGCTCCTCTGTGTATTTTACAAAACAAGATGCATTCATTACAACTTGCAGGCCTCAGATAGGATTGTAACGTGGTTTGGCAAAACAGCACTTCTGTAGATAGTTGTGGAAGTTGGGTGGTTGGTTTATTTTTCAGATGATGGGAGGAAGCAGTAGCAGAATTCTTGCATGCATAATCAGTAGGAACTTTCCAGAAGCTCTTTATTCTAGCTATTTTCTTTTAAAGCTGTGTTTACTCTAAGAATTCGGCTGAGGCAGTTGAAATATGTGGCTGCAGAGGAGAACAAAATACACTGCATGTTTTGTTCTTCTCCTTGTTCTGCTTTGACTTGTGCAAACAGTTGTAATCCAAAGGAGATCGTACAGTCTGTGACTGCGGTAGCGTATGATCCAGTTTAGGGTGCAAATTACCCTCTTAAGGTACATCCTGACATTGAATAGTCTTGTCTTCAGTAGAGTGTAAAGAGAGTGTGGCCTCTTTCACAAGCCCTTGGAGCAGGAAGCCACATGCCTTAGCTTTACAGTGTTCAGGAGCCAGCACATCTGTGTGGCCATGCACCTGCATGTGGCCGGAGACGCTCAAGTACCGTCTTCAGTGCTGGCTTTGGGCGTTCGCACGCATTGCTGCTTGTAAACGACCCCAACCTGCTGCAGGGGATTCAGCACCGGAAGGACCGTTTCCTAGAGCATGGAGCAACTTCTGCTGAGCGTGGCAGCGATGGACTCCTCCAGTCCAGGGCCACACAACTTGTTTTGGAGAGGTCATGGAGACACAACGCTGTTTATGGGGAGGCTCTCTGTTTTGCAGAACAAGCTGCCCAGAGAGGTTGTGGAGTCTCCTTCTCCACAGAGACTTGAAACCCAACCAGATACAATCATAGAATGGTTTGGATCGGAAGGGACCTCCAAAGGTCATCTACTCCAATGCCCTCTGCAGTAAGCAGGGACATTCTCAACTAGATCGAGTTGCCCAGAATCCTGTTGAGCCCCACCTCGAGTATCTCCAGGGATGGGGCCTCAAATACCTCCCGAGGCAACTTATTCCAGTGTCCCACTACCCTTATTCTGAGCAGCCTGCTCTGGGTGACCCTGCTTTAGCTGGAGGGTTGAACTAGGTACCTCCAGATATCTAGTCCCTTCCAATCCCCACCATTCTGTGATTCTATGGTGACATCATGTGTGGAAAAGGTATGGGCAACCTCAGGAGTGCTCACAGTAAGCTGCAGTTGTTGGCCAAAAGAAGCCGGAGGGGCTTCTCTGGTGTCCAATTGTTCTTTTCCCTTTCCCAGATGTCTCTGATGGTGGCCATTGCTCTTCAGCCATAGGTGAATGCACAAGAGGGATTAAGAACTTGGCTTCTTGCATCCTGACTCAAAAGTAGGCATATGTGCTTTTTTTGGTGAGCAGAAACAAATCACTTTCTACAGAGCTTTTTTAGGGAGTTTTCTCAGGCACAGGATGAAATTTTGAGGTGGAAAAAAAAATCACACTTTTTCCCCCCTTCTATTGGGCCAGTGTGGTGAGGACCAACTGTATTTTTGGGTACTTGGGATCCATGTGTGTCACTGTTGAGCATGTGGCTGTTGAGGAACATGTGCAGTACCTACATGTCTCCTGCACAGCAATGTGGTGGGGTTGGATCCTTGCTCTGGACTCAGACTGGAGCTGTTCCTGGGAAAGACAACACTGGGGAAGAAAAACACCTCTTCTGTCCCATTTCATCTGTTCTGGGCGATGCTAAACCAGTATGTTGGATACTTTTGTAGCATGTGTGTGTGAGCTTAATAAGCACCAACGTTCCCAGACACGTGTACGGTTTCTCTTCTGCATCCTGCTGTCCTAGCTGTAATCTGAGAGCTGTAGCCCTTGGACAGGGCAAGGCAAGCAGACCATATATGTTTCCACAAAAGCTTAGCTAAGTGCATTTTTCTTATTGTGTTATGGGCCTGATTCTTCAGGGGGTTTAGATGCCCTCAGTTGTGGGTGCTCAGCATTTTTGCAAGTCACCCTCCTCAGAATTTGGTGGTTGCATTTTTAATTTTTTTCTTCAATGGGAAAAAGCCTTTTTCCGTTTGCTGCTCCATAGACTGAAACCACTAAAGAGCCCTTGCTTAGTTTTCCATACACAAGCACAGACTGATGGGAGCATGAGGGGGACTGCAGGTCTTGGGAGGCTTTAAGTGTATGAAAACAAGAAGTCCTAATGAAAATGGTTTTGCAACCTAATTGTAGTGGGTGTGCCCTTGTTTGCCAAAAGAAATGAAAGTGCTGGAGGCCGAAGTGCTTTCTTTATCCTCAGAATGGTGAGCAATATAAACTTCCCCAGCCAGTTTTGCCAAGGTGCCCCAGACCTGCACGTCCCTGCAGAGCTGTGGTGCTCTCCTCTCCTGTGACCCTTCCCATGGACTTTGAGGCTCAAGCCATCTAGCCTTGGTTTGCTCTCCAGAAATACCATGGTTTGGGTGATGGACCTTTCTTGGTGTCCTGAGTGCCATTCTTAAAAGGTGTCTTGTTCACATGACAAGCTTGCTGCATTTGGGGAAGCCAAAGTGTCTTTTCCAATTGTTTTGAGATTCTTGACTTGCCCTCTGGATGGAGATCCAGACCTCCATGTAAGCCTGTTGAAGGCAAGAGGCTTGTTCCTCCTAGCATGCTGTCTTGGGAGTCGTCCTTGCATCCCTACAAATGTGGTCCCTGGGGAGGCCAAATGCTCTGCTGCCTTATTCTTCAGTCTCCTCAGCTACCCAGTGCCCCATACAAACATGATCCATTTTAAATAGATGCTGTTTTGCAGCATCTTGGACTTGCCGTGTGAGGATGAGAAATGCTAACATAAATTCTTTAAATAACATCTAGTAGTGTTGAATGCACAGAATTATAAAACATTTTTATATTCTGAGACTCATTTGCATCTTCACATTAAAAACTGTGGTTTTCTTTTCAGGGAACAGTTGCAAGATCTGATTTGTTTTGAAATCAAAGCTAAATTTGTGTTCTTGGTTTCCTCTTTGCCCTTCATTTGACAAATTTTTCTTGTTCTATAAATACAGAATTGTAAACAAGGGCTAATCCTTAGCAACAACCTGGAAAGTTAACATTTCTCTCCAGCTCCTATTATAATTAATTCAGACACTCTGAGTATGATGTGATTTACACATAGTATTCCTAGGGCCAGGAGGTACTAATACCTTGTTAGAGAACTGAGGAAAAGAGCACTCTTTTGTGTGCGCCGTATAACATAATTGCACTGCATTTTCTTTCATAAGAAGATGCTTAAAGATGCTTTTTACTTTACATTTGAAAAATGGAAGGCTTCTGCTTTTGCATTTGGCTGAAATTGTCTTAAATGTGTTTTCCCTCCTGCAGCAGTCGACACTGTCAAAACATTTTGCAGTGTACATTTTAATAATACGGGTTAAGACCATCATTATATTAATTTAATTCTCAGTGTAGGTAAATTCGTGAGATGCTTCCACTTTGTCATAAAAGTTTTTCACAGTAAACATCATCTGTTTTCCCTGTGCAGGAAAGAAAGGGGTAATACAGCCAGCAGAAGGATAAATCCCTTGTGTTACTGTTGTTGCAATACGGCTTCAACAGTCTCTCTCGTGGTCCATCCTTTTATTTTATTTAAATTTTCATTTAATTTTGTTTTATTCCATTGATATTTGTTCAGGGAGTGTTTTTGTAGCGTTACACTGTGTAAAGCCACATGCAGTTGAAAACTGCGACTCCCAAAAGGCTGTGATTAAAACATTATGGATGTGGCAAGCCACAAATGCAAAAGTAAGTTTACATTTCGATTTTCTTCATAAAATATTTTATTTGAGTTTTGTAATACCTTGGTACTGTGGTCAGCATTGCCATAAAAATTCTGTGTTATGTGGAATGATACAATCTGTGAAGCATTTCCCATTATGTAGACACCATGTCTTTAAATTATAGCAATTTCTTAAGATTTTAAAGCAAAATGAGCTCTTAGAAGTGTGATTAATAGCAGGGAATGAGGCTAACACTGGGTCATCAGTGGCACTCCATTACAAAAGAGGTTGGACTAATAAAAGCATCCATCTATTTGACCAATAAAGCATTTGAATGATATGCTTATAGTTTTTATCATACCGTAGTTACTTTGTACTGAATAAACTGTGATTTTACGTGCTGGAAAAGGAACATGGAGCAGGCAGCGAGGCTGAGGTGAGAGCAGTTGTCTCAAGTAGGGAAATATCAGGACTTTTATGTGAAGCTTGATGTTTTCAGAAGCCTTCAGGTTGCAGTGTCTAAATTTTTGAAGCCGCTGTGAAATATCTAAATCCCCCGTGACCCGTGCCTGCCTGCCCACAGTCGTTCGGTGAGGCTGGCCCTCGCTGTCCTGCAGGGAGGGGAGAAAGGAGGGTATTGTGTGTAATCATTAATTCAGAGTTAAGTCCCTGGCAGCCCCAGACATCAGAAATACTCTGCTGAAGCACAGGAAATGGGGCAGCACTTCTGTTTTCCTGGTGTGCGGACGCCAACCCCGTCCTCCAGTCGCACCTTTCATCTTGGCCGCTATTATGCTGTCAACCTGATGTATTAAAAAATAGGCAGTTGCCTGAACAATGCTGCATTTGGGTTTTATTTAAATACCTGCCTTATTAGTAGGTTTTACTGATTTCATGGGTTTGAACCTTTTTTTCTTTCTCTCTCTCTTTTTTTTTATATATATATATATATATAAAAATATATAATTATTTTACTACAACAAAAGGCTAAATGTTTTCTGAAAAAGAAAACAGAGGTTCTTGGCTGGCCATGGATGCCCAGGATTGTGCTGTGAAGAAAAGCACCAAATATTCTAAAACTTGTGACAAAATGATGAGAGGGGAGGCTTCTGGCCACCATGCTGTTTGCACATGAAATGGCAAGGGAGGGGAGTGCAGTGCCAGGGCCAGCTGTGACCTTGGATGCTTCACACATTCGAAACTGGGCTGATTTTACTTAACGTTCAGGGGTGTTGGGGCTCATCAGAAGGCAGCAGTGAACGAGGGGCCACAGTGCAGGTGGGAGAAAGCTGTGGTATAGGCCATGACTGCATCCTGTACCCCATCCAACAAGTACAGTGTCTTAAAGGACTTATTTTACATAGAAGAGGGATGAGGAGACTCATGGAGGTCACAAGCAGGGATTATGTCAGGGCAGGAATGTAACCTGGAGCCTTGGATTAACCCCCACTAATAGGACCATCCATCTTCTCTCCCTGTACTTCAGATCTTTTCTGAAATCCATGTTCAGGGTAGAGAAGTTACAGAAACCTCCCAGGAGGAGCATTGCAGCAAGCAACTTCTTGAACTTTGTGGGTATGAGAGCTGGGAAAGGAAAGGCTTTATGGAAGATGGCAAATGCTGGAGACTTTGGCATCTTAAGCACCTGGAGGACTAATGTCACAGTGCCTCAGGGCCAACAGATGGATGTTGGGTAAGGAGCAGTTGGAGGCCAGAGATTATAGTTGTGAGAAGACCTCAGAGGGGCTTCTGACCCCTATTGTGGGTTCACAAAAAGGAGCTGTGGAGATCTGCAGAGACAGCAGAATAGTGATGGGAGGCAGAAGGGAGAGAATTGAGGATGGGAGAGAAAAATGGAGGAGGAAGAGGGCTCAACCATGCCCTACTGCCTCAACAAGGAGGGCAACCTGCAGTTAGCACAGACACAAATGTATGTGTGTGTGGTCACGCTGGGCAGATGAAGTTGGATAGAAAGATGTTATTTTGCTTGTTTGTTCAAGAGAGAAATGAAATTTTCTCATCCTACCTTTTGCAGTTGCTGATTTATTTTTATTTTTTTAAGAAATGCAAATAGATCTTTTACATCAGTGGTCTGGCTGGTAAATCTTGTTTTGCAAAACACTTCCAAGTGTTTTCAACTCCTTTCTTTCCCCTTTATTGGAACAGATGCAGAGCTATGTTATTTTCCCCTGTTGTCTTGAGGTTGCACAGCAAGACTGCAAAAGCTTTTTGTTTGTTGTTGTTGAAGGGAAGGAAAAAAAAAATTCCCTGAATCCACAGAAGAGTTAACAGGATTTCACTCGATCTGCTCGTTTATGCAATGAGTAATGTGAGGTTGGTAACAGCAAATTGTTGTTTATAAGCAAACATGGCACTGTGTAAACAAGAAGGCCTGGTCCCCAACTGGTTTGATTTCGTGGTGGTCAGCAGCTGATGTATGTAACGTACAACCTTTCTGCTTCTCAAAATGTCAGAAGAATGACTATTTGTTTGTCTTGAGTTCTTCCCAGCTGTTTACTCTGTAATGCATTTGCCTCAACCTTGATTCCCTAAGAGTGGCCCCTTTCTCCTCCCTGCTCTGTTTACATTAGTCCTGCCCCGAGTGTCACCTATGAAATCTGTTGATTATTCCACCTGGTTAATGTTAAATTGCTCTTGCAAGATGATGTGTTTGTTCATAAACACAAATGCTGGGCCCCTTGTTTACTGTACCCATGGCAGCAATCAGTTATTAAACAAATATTGCTTTGTTTGCGGGTGTGAGCAGCAGTTTATCCTGCAAGGTCTGGAAAAAAAACCTTTAAATGCTGGGATTTTGATAAAGGAGAAAAAGGGGAGCTTGTCCCTGGAATGTGGCTGAAACTCACTTCGGTTTGCTTTGCTTATCTTTAACTTGGGTGAAGGGGCTAGAAAGATTAGCAAGTTGTTTGGTTTTTCCAAGAGATTTCCTTAGTGTAATGATATCTATCCAGTTGTTTGCTTTTTTCAGAAGGGAGAGAGCACTCGTGCAAGACGACTAGCACAGCGGTAGACGGCTGATGGCTAGAAAATCCTGCATGGAGCAAACAAGGAGTTAGAAGGTCTAGGACAAAGATATAGGGCTATGAACCAGGTAATCACCCCGAAGGTACAGCCTTGCATTCCATGTCAGCGTTTGGTCGGGGGCTTTTTTTGGTTTCTCTCTTTTCTCATGTCAGATTTTGATGCATGTGTCCTCGATGGAGTTGGAAAAGGCAAAGCTTTCACTTTTATTTCCAAGGAGATCTGAGGAAAATCTCTGTTTTAGAAGCAGAGCTCTTTGAATGGAGAAGAAAAAAAAAAAATACCAAATTTAAAAACGTGCTCTGTTGCTCCTCCTCCTGTGAGTGAGATGACTGAGCTGCTTTTCTTCTTTCTATAACTGGAAGACTGCGTTTGCATCTGCTAATTTCTGTATGCTGCCTGTTTGCTTTTTGGTTTCTGGGAGCCCTAATTAGAGGGAGCCATCCTGGCAGTTGTTGCTTTTGGGTTGTTTTGCAAACGAACAAGAAAAACTTGCTCACACCATCTTTGTTTTCCAAAATTACTGTTTGTTATTGTTTCTGAACCGGGCTTGGATTTCAAATGCCGGGCAGGACCTGTTAGCACTAACAGTAAATTGTTAGGGCTTTGCACACAAAGGGAGAGAAACCTCTTAGAGTGACCTTGAGAAAGAAATGTTTATTTGTGTGAAGGTGCTGTCTGTTCCTTTAGATGCGTACTAATCTGTTAAAATATCTTGAATATACATTTATAAGAAGCTTTTGAAGGATAAAATGAAGTAATTGTGCTTTTTTCATCCTTTGGAAAAGCGAGCCACAAAATATGCATTAAAATGTGATCTGTTGTATTCAGGAGCTTCTATCAGTGGTCCGTGTGTACTGTTGGCTTTGGCGTTTGGGCTGGAGGGGAAGCAGGAGGTACCTGGAGTTGTGTAAGTGGACAAGCTGGTCGTTAACTGACTCGTGTTACTGTGATGAATCAAACCTTCACTGCCTTAAACTAAGTGAAAACAGTGAAGTGAAAATGGTATTGTACAGAAATACTGCGAAGTCGCACCTGGCTTTGTGGTGGTTGTCGGCTTCTGGAGGCTGGTGGAGGGGTTAGAAACACTTTAAAGGAGATATGCATGGAGGGTGGGAGTCTAATTCATCTACAGCCAGCACTTGGTCTTGTGAGGTTTGATCTCATCTTGCTGTAGCAGTGCTGCTGCTGTCTAGCATAAACTAACCATGTTTACTAAATGCATCTTTGGCCTTTTACTTGGTTGAACAGTCGCCTGTTTTTTTCTGAGGCAGACTGAAAGACTTTACATTGTGAGCTCAGAGCAGTGTGCATACAAACAAGTAAGTCCTGGGCTGTGAGAATAGCTCTGCAGTTTCTGTTCCTGTTTTATACCACACCGTGGGGAACCCTGCAAGCTGCTGCACCCGGGCTGGGATGAGCAGGTGGGTAGCTCCCAAGGGGCAACAGTCACCAAGGCAGCTCTGTACCTCACCATGCTGCAGTTAAGTGCCCTTCCTTCTGGAGGACTCTTTTTTCTGATGTGGGTGGTGCTCATGTCCATACGGTAGAGTCGTATGGCACAAAGAACTATGGTTTCTTGTTAGGTTTGGGGTTTTTTTTTTTGGCCATTTGCCATTCCTTTCCTTAAAATAAACGATGATCCCAGTGATGGTAAGGATGATTTCTGTCAAGCTCAAGACTGAAAGACAGCTCTCCCCAAGAGAGAGGAAGGAACCTCACTCTACCGATGATGGTATGTAAATGATTACATCATATTTGCCAGTCGCTTGGAAGTGGCCCAGCTCAGGAGCTTTTATGCAGCTATGGCATGAGCCTCATGCTGAATATGGATTTTAATAGCTGTCAAGCTGAGAGGCATAGATTGCTGGCTTTGCAAAGGGTGTTTGTTTATCTGAGATGAGACTAGGAATAACCTCTGGGAGCATGTGTAAAATAGAGAGAGGATACAGAAATCTCATTTGGGAAAAGTTGAGTCTTACCTGCAGGAAAGGAGTGAGACCTGTTATCTTGACAGCTTGGCATGTTTTGGTGCACTAGCTTTTCATGGAGACCAGATCTAGCTCTTGTAAGCAGAGCAAAAGGCAACCTTTTATTGTCTGTTTCTATTAATTTTTCTTGAATTTGCTTGCTTTCTGGTCTCCGTGTTTATGATCACCCCTATCAGAAGAGATTTCCTTGGAAGTGACTACAGTGACTGATTCTCTAAGAAGTTAAGTTGTTTGACCATGATTTCACAATAAGTCAGTGTGACAGAAGTGAATTAGGCTCCTAACTCTCCTTCTCCTCTTCACCTGAGCTCTTCGAAATTTCAGCTCCTGCAGAGCATCAGTAAGCCTTCACTGAGCTGCCTCCAAAGAATTTCAGGTCCAGTGGCTCTAAGGGTACCCACTGCTGCTGAACGAGTAACCCAGGAAATGCAAGCCATGCACCCAGACAGTGAAAACAGTTGTGTCATTGTATACAGTTAAATAATTAAAGAGCTGTGGCAGCCTGCATCTAGATGGGAGTGGGTGAAGCTGCTACTCGGGATACTTGAGGATTGCAAGTGGACATAAACCCTGGTAGAGGTTCAGGTTTGTGGACGTTCAGCCTGTTACTGACGTGACCCACAGGGAGGAGATAAGAGAACTTAGCTCCTTCCTCATTGGCTAAGATGATGCGTGCCAGCAGTTTTGGAAAACACTGGCTTTTCACTCACTGAATTCAGTCATATTTTCCTCCTCGTTCCTTTTTTGCTTCTCTGCCCTCACCGTGGCTTTGCATCGCTGAAGAGCTCTTCCCTAGCATCAGAAGGGCACCAAAGGACATCAGGCCTCCCAGGTGCCAGGGCTGCAGATCAGCTCATGAGGATACCCCAAGAGCAGAGTGGTTTGTTTCCCTTTGCTGGGGAGATTCAGCACATCACCTCTGTGATGTGCTCAACCTCCACTGCCCGAAAGCTTGAGATGAGTCCAGTCAAGAGGAGAGCACCAGGGCCACACCTGGGTCAGGAGGCAAAGCCAAGGATGTGCTGCAGATCATCGCAGTTCTCTGGGCCTTTTATTTCCTAAGCACTAAATGAAATTTCAGATTTCAGATACGTCTAGACATACACAGTGCACGATAAAGTTGATAATACATTAATCATTTTTAACAACAGGTAATATGCATAATTTATGGTGTTACAGTGCTATCTTTTTTGATATTTATGATGGATAATGCTCAGTTTTTGCCCTCATATTACTGCTTTAAATTATACCACAAGAAAATTAATGAGAAAGTAGATTTATGGGTTTCATTTGTTTGTCAATTCGGAAATTAATTGGGTGTTAATTTTAGCCGTCCCTCATCAGACCAGGTCTTTAGTATGTGTGCATTACTTTGCATTCATTGAAGCCTACCTCCCATTTACTGTGGGTCACTAGCTTTGCATACATTAAAATAGCCCTCAGGCTCATTCTCTTGATTACTTTTTGAACTGCCATGCATTAGAAAATTTACGCCTTTCTGTTATAATTATGAAAATTCACTATTGGAAGATGGTGCTTGCATAACAGCAAGTACACAGTCCTGCTCAGTGAGGTGAGATCGTATAGCAAATCCCAGTGCGTTTTTGTTCTAATCCTACAAAATAGCGCTCTCGACAATCTTTGTTGTGCGAGTGTCATCCTTTGAAATTTCAAGGATCCATTTTAATGCACTGAATTACCTCTTTAAGCTGAGGAAATATCAAAGGATTTCACCTCGTCGCTGTCTCTTTGTTTCCTCTTTCCACACATCCCGTGCATGTTCCTCCCTTGCCTTGCTCCAGGTTTGCTTCTCCTCCTCCCAGTGCCGCTGTCAGACGTGACTCAGCATCGCTTTTCAGGACAGCAGAGCCTGACTCGCTCCGTTCCTTACTATTTTGGTTGATTCTTAAAGATCACCCTTAATTACTCTTTGAATCCCTTTCTCCTTTCTCATACTCCTGCACAATTCAGCAACCACCAGTAGTGTGTAGGCGAGTGGCCTTCAAAGGGGTAAGCATGAAGTTTTATCCAAAAAGTACCCTAATGTACTGACAGTTGATCTATAGTTAGTTAGTACATAATTATACCTAAAATACACCCTGTCAGCAGGATAAATGACGGCTACTGAAAACTCTAAAAGCATGACGGGTGTTCACCCATCTGCAATGACGAGAGCGGAGGGGTTTGTAAGTTGAGAAAGGCTGGTGAGTTCAGCATGATCTGATTTAGTTAAATCATGCCATATGTTGGGATGGCTCTTTCTAATAGTCGTGCTAACCACAAACACAGGCAGAGAGAAGTCATCTGGTCCACCTGGCTAGTTTGGACTCCCCTCCCCGGCGTTATTTCTGTACTGAGCGTGGTGGCAGCCCTCGAGCTGCTCATGTGAAGCTGGCTGATTCACAGTTAATTGTGACATGGTGTAATTTAGTAAATGAGCAGCTGAACATCTGTACGCCTTCCCCCACGGTAGATCAAAGCCTTACCTTTCACAGGGCTTTTAATTTCCACTAGTGAATCCTTTTTCTTTTGCTGAACTCATGGATAGTGGGTCGGCGCTGCTGGCCGCCTCACCGGCCTAGGGGACAGGGTGTCAGCTGGAGGAGATGGGGGTTTTGGCATAGGCCGGGGACCATCGAAGCATGTTCCTGGAAAAATTCAGGAGTGGTGGTGGGATGTGGAGCCTGTGGAGCTTTCCCCTGCAGGGTGCTTGCTCCAAAGATACCGGGACTAAAAGAGACCACCTGTGAGCAGTGCAGTGGTCTCCTGGGAAAGCCATCGTGGTCCTCGTGGGTGGTGATGAGGAGTGGCAGGCTACTTCTGCCTTGCTTTGGTTACCTGCGCTGGGGTAAGGAGCAGCTTTGCTTTGTCTGTCGCCAGAGCTAGTCGCGCTCTGAGGCACATGTAGTTTTCAGGAGGTAAAATCCTGCCTTTGCAGTGTTGTGCTGTCATGGGATGCTTCCAAAGATTGTTTGTTTGGGTTTTTTATATAATTATACAGAGAAGTGCTCTAAACTGAGCTTGCTTTGGGCAGCTGCTTGCAGCAAATAGGTAAAGTGTTTACTTCTAAACCCTGCATGGATGATAGTATGTCTGCTGGAGAATTTAGGACTTGGTCTTGTGATCTGATCACTTGAATCTGATTTTACCATTAAGTCTTCTGCCTGTAAAAGCAGTAATATATTTTATCAATCTGTGTTGTGTTTAATTTACATGTCCTTTCATGGCCGGGCCAAGTTCTTTAAGGGCATTTATTCTGCTTCATATAAATAATTGATCAGCCAAGTTAATTTACTTCTGCCTGACTTGGTCAACCTTAATTAACTGCCCTGGCATAAAGACTGAACTTTTTGTTAGCTTAATATCTTTCACAAATGTGATGAAGAAGGGGCTATATTATGACAACATTTTTGCTCTAGCACTGATCCCAGGGGACAGACCAGTGGAATGATCTTTATGTGCATATATGTATTTGTAAACACCTCCAAGTACTAATAATCGAAACAAAACCATCAGCCTTGGAGGTAACTTTGAAACATGCAGGCTACATCCTGAATCTGTAGTCCAGGGTGAGTCTGGAAGGATATTAAATCAGAGATTTTAAGGCCCAGAAGACCTCAGGGATAGTTTTTTAAAGGTGGTGAGATGCTTAAAGATTGGTGCTTATTCAGGAGTCTTTAAAATGTCTTGCCAGATGCCTCCATGTATAGTGAGGCATCTAAATACATCTGAGTATCAGCCCCTCTGTCTTTCAGACTTGTCGTGGGCCCTTGCTCTGATGGGTGCTTAGGTTGGCAAATCCTCCCTCATGCTGGCATTAAACAATGCTGCTTAGTCTTTAGAAACTAGACTAGGAGAACAACTGCAGAAATTGCACACTTCAGTGCCCACCTCCTGCCTACTAATCTCCATGCTTAACCTTGCTCATCTAAATAGTACAGTGGAGCCTCGAGACGTGTCTCTGCAGCATCTGGTGATGCTTTGTGATGTTACAGACTAATTTTTTTTCTTCTATTTTCTTTTTATTTTCTTTTGTTAGGTTAGCACAGAACATTTTCAAAACTGAGATTCCTTCAGGTTCTGTCGTTTTAGTTCAAAACACCGACACTGGAGTCCACAGAGAGATCATTTTGATTCATCCAAAGTTTACATCCAACCTCTGTTTTTTCAATTTTGGCCCTGCTCTTAAGAAATCAGCCTACTTCTGTCCAAGTCAACTGGAAAATGATTAGCTGTTGTCCTGCTCTTGACAGTGTGCCTTGCTTTGATTCCACTCCGCTGAACTTGTACTCCACTACCTTGAATGTAACATACTCATCAAGGAGATGGGCCAAACTGTGTGGCTTTGGCTTTGTGTTTGACTGTGCATCAAAGCTAGAAAAAGCTTCGTGCAGGTTAACAGAGGACTTTAGAGAAATTGATCACTGTCATGAGATATTTTTTTTTTTAAAACCAAACACATTAAGTCATAGGAGAACAGTTCTTTTATTATGTGCTCTTTGATCTCAGGATAAAGTTTTACATATTGTTGTTCATACTGCAGTTTAGCTGTGATCCCTTCATACGGGAAAAACATCTTGCGTCACCTCTAATAAGAGTCGTTCTATATCCCTCCTAAAGTGAAACATCATAGTTTTATTTAAAACAAAAGAGAAAACTGGTAAGAACACACCTATTTTAAACTTTACAATTATATTTTCCTTTGTAGAATTAATAGGAAAACCATTCTGTTTTGTAAAACACATGAGATGGGCATGCTTATTTGACATCAAATGGCTCAAGTCAGAACGTGGTCTCTTCCATGTCAAGGAAGTTTTTCATAGAATCATAGAATAGTTTTAGTTGTAAAAGATCTCTAAGATCATTGAGCAATTCAACCCAACAGCACCATGGCCATTAAAGCATGTCCTCTTTCACTCTTACAGAATCATAGAATGGTAAGGTTGGAAGGGACCTCAAGGATCATCTAGTTCCAACCCCCTGCCATAGGCAGGCACACCTCCCACTAGAACAGGTCACTCCAGGCCTCATCCCGCCTGGCCTTGAACACCTCCAAGGAGGGAGCAGCCACAACCTCCCTGGGCAACCTGTGCCAGTGTCGCACCACCCTCACTGTAAAGCACTTCCTCCTAACATCCAGTCTAAATCTCCCCTCTGCCAGTTTAAACCCATTGCCCCATATCCTGTCATTGCAAGACCTTGTAAATAGTCCCTCCCTAGCCTTCCTGTAGGCCCCCTTCAGATACTGGAAGGCTACTCTAAGGTCTCCTGGAAGCCTTCTCTTCTCCAGGCTGAAGAGCTCCAACTCTTGTAGCCTGTCATCTCGCAGGTTGATTTTCATGACATGACGCTTAACGATCAAACCAAACTTCCATTATTTATGTCACTTCACATTTGACTACAGTGAAGAAATAAACAGCTTTATCTTTTTCTTCCTTGAAAATCCTGTTTTCTATTGGAGGTGTCGTGGCAAAGTGGATTCGTTTTGTATTGGCATCCAGGTGAAGTTATATTGAAGTTGACTGCCTGTGAATGGGTGTTTTTAAAGCAACGTTTGCTCAAAGGTCTTCACTTCTGCTTGTAAGAGAAGTTTTTGAAAGTCTGAATGTCACAGTTTTCATTCTTTTGATATTCCCTTTGCAAACTCCATTTCCTTGATATCTGCTGATGATTCTGCTGGACATAATACATGGAGTGGCTACAGGCAGTGGAGGGTCTGGGGCCAGCCGTATGCAGCTCAGGTGGTGACTGACTGGGGTATTTTGAATTATAAAATAGAGCAGGAAATTTGTCATGGGAAAGGTTCTCAAGAACTATGATATTTTGTGACCAAATACTATAAATAATCCATCTTTTTCTCTGTCCTATAGGTTGAAAAAAATGTAGCAATTTCTGCTGTTGTTTCTTTCTGGGAACATTTTGCAATCCTAGAGACAATAAATAATCTCTTGACTAGTTTGGTTGTGAATTATTTGCTGTGTCCTGGAGATATTTCGCTCAGAAGGGCAAACCAACAATTCGTGATCAGGCAGTGACAGATCTGCTCCTCAGTGGTGAACATTCTTCTTGCTGCTTTTCAGAGGTATCTTGGAGCTTTGGTTGGTGTTTTCTCTGACCCTCCTTAGTAGTTTATCCAGGTGCTCACTTCCAGTCAATTTGTTGCATCAGAAAGAGCTGGAGAATGAAATGTACTCCTTGAATGTTTTGGCACATTGGTTTTAGTATCTCTTTCCACCATGGTGTCTACAGGAGACACTTTCTACTAATTCTTTAGTATGTCCTTTCTCTCTCAGGTGTGGTCTATGTAATGGTGATGTGCTGCTCACCTTTTGCTGTTGTACATCACAGTAATCAAAGACACGACTTGCTAGGTTTTAACCTGCTAACCCAGTCTTGTGTGGTGGTCATCCATGTCCACGTTCTTTTGCTGAGGTACATTAATGTAATGCTTGATTTTCTCCAGTTGATGCTTGACCCCAAATTTGGATGGAAGCAGAAAACAGTTCAGTTCTTGGGTTTTGATTTATCTCTGGTTAAATAAGTGTATCCTTTTTAGTAGTGTAGCATATAAAGATTTCACGGTATACTTCAGAGTAGCTTCTGAACTGTCTGGAGAATCTCAGTCCTGTCTCTTCTGTGGAAGCAATCTGTGTCATGCAGTCACTGCCCAACGCATAATCCAGCCTTGCTTGGTAGATGTAACACTTACCATGCTTGTGGGCTTGCCTTAGACTGCCAAAAATGAAAACCACACCATGCTCAGTCTGTGCCACAGCAGGATCATGTTAAAACCCAAAAGCTTTGGCCGATGGTGTTGGGAAAGCTGCAGGTTTGTTTGGCTCTCTGGAGCTTTTACCAGGGAGTTGACAGAAGCCTTACAATGAGCCCTCAAGCCCTTTCAAAGATTCCATAAAGCAGGTTGGAAGACATTTCTATGGAACAGCTCAAATTTATTTAAATGCAATCAGAAGATTTGAAACTGCCCTAGCACTGTCTGTCTGCTTGGGTGGCCATCAGTGTGGCTAGGTCTTGTCATGGTTGGACCTTGGTATGGCTAATGAGTGGTTCACCCATCTCAAATGTGAATTAGGGAGGAGTCCTCATGTTGGAGGATAGTGATGACACATCCCTTCTTAGTCAGCTTCTTCTTAGTTAGGACATTTGCTTGTCATCTGTATGGATCCTTACTGTCTGAAGGTACTGAACGAATGAGAGTTCTGGCATTGCCGTGTTGGGCACAGGCATACCTCTGCATGCAACATCTGATTCTGACTGTCGCCTAGGGCTGGCAGGACACCCAAGCAGCCAAAACTGGGAGGAGGCATCGTCTCCAGCCAGTGCTGCACCTTTGGTGGCTGCAGGCTCAGAATTGAATCTGCAGAGTTCCCAGGGAAAGAGTTTCCCTCGGTACTTTTCTGTTGAAATGCGTTCCTTGCTCTCACTCTTTCTGATTGATGTTTTCCCTTATATGTTGGAAGGGAAGAGATTTTTCGTCTTCCTTTTGACTCAGGATAGTTACTGAACTCAAACAGGTTCTTCCTTAAACACAAAATGTCTTACTTCCAAGGGGACCCACCCCACATAGAAGCATTTGGCTCACATGTGCACGTGGTGAGTTAGCATGGAGTAGGAAGTGTGCTTGGAGGATGCAACTTGGCTTACAATAGTCTGGGTGAGGGTGAGAGGAGGAGCATGGAGTGAGAGAAAGATGGGCTGGCAGAAGCAGAGCAGGTTAAAAACATTTAAATCCTGGACTTTAGACGCCTTTCAGGTGGAAATACCCATAAAACAACTCATCAGAACATTTCAAAGGTAGTGGTTTGCAGCTGAAGTCTGGCATATGTGCTTTGCTTGGGAGAGTCTTGTGCACAAGAGCTGCCAGTTAGTTCTCAAAGATGTGTGAATCCTAGGAACTCCTAGGTAACCAAGCAGGCACTGATCTTCATCCATGTCCTCATCTTCATCATTTTTGTGGGTCCCACAACCTTCACCCAGGACAGACATCCACCATGAGTCAGGATGTGTACAGGGCAGTTACGAATATCTGTGGCTGGCAAGATGATGTTCAGCTGAGTAGATTCTTTGTCATAGAATCATAGAATGGTAAGGTTGGAAGGGACCTCAAAGATCATCTAGTACCAACCCCCTGCCATAGGCAGGGACACCTCCCACTAGAACAGGTCACTCAAGGCCTCATCCAACCTGGCCTTGAACACTTTCAGGGAGGGAGCAGCCACAACCTCCCTTGGCAACCTGTGCCAGTGCCTCACCACCCTCACTGCAAAGAACTTCCTCTTAACATCCAGTTTAAATCTCCCCTCTGCCAGTTTAAACCCATTGCCCCTTGTCCTGTCATTGCAAGACCTTGTAAATAATCCCTCCCCAGCCTTCCTGTAGGCCCCCTTCAGATACTGGAAGGCTACTCTAAGGTCTCCTTGAAGCCTTCTCTTCTCCAGGCTGAAGAGCCCCAACTCTCATAGCCTGTCCTCATAGCAGAGCTGCTCCAGCTCTCTGATCATCGTAAGGCCATAGTGCATCCAAAGTCAGACCCAATCCATAGCCAACAAATGTGTCTGGAATCCTTATTCTGGGAGCAATTGAAGTATTTTGCCCCAGGCAAAAGCTAGTGGTGTCCAACACATCCCACACTAGACCCGAATTGCTTTAGAGTAATAAAAGTTGCTAATTCAGCAATATCTTGGTGTTAATGGAAACCAAAATAGCGAATCCTCTGCCTCACCTACCTGCCCCTGCACAGGATACCTCAAGGTTTTGATATTGTCCATCATATGTTGCAAAGAATGACTGATCTGTTTCAAAGGAAAGCATCCAGATGTGCCTAGAGAAATTTAATTATGAATTCTGTGCGTTCGTTCAAAAAAAATTTTTTTTTTCTCTTAAGGGAAAAAAGATGTTGAGCAAATAACACTATATTTAGAACTGAACTAACTTAGTAAAATTATAGCTGTACCAACAGATAAATAAACATAAACTAGTAGCATGAACCATTAATGAAAGATAAATTGTATGAAGGGAAATGACAAATGTTTACAGTTTTGGCAGGATTTAAAACAGGGCATGTCTCCTTATATACAGCAACTGTTTTAACAGCTGCTTTTTTTTTTTTTTTT
>WBNM01006975.1:135699-165311 GCA_013399055.1 Ramphastos sulfuratus
TTTTTTTTTCTCTCTTTTCTCTCCCCCTCCCCTCCCCTAAATTATTTCAGGTTTTTGAGTCATGATGCAAGAATCTGGGACTGAGACAAAAAGTAACGGTTCAGCCATTCAGAATGGAGCGAGCAGTGGCAACCATTTACTAGAGTGCAGCCTGCGGGAAGTGAGATCAAACGGCGAGACACCTTCAGTTGAAATTGGGGCTGCAGATTTAGCACATCTTCAGCAACAGCAGGTACTGTAAGGCATATTCCAAGTTTCCTACTTCCAGAAAAAGCATGAAACATTTAACCTCCCCCTCCCAAACCCTTCGCATTTGCCAGCCAGAGGATGCTTTTTAGGACTTGCCTATGACATTCTGTACGTTTTTATCCATAGGGGATTGGCAGTTGTTAACGTAAAGGGGAAATGTTGGGTTTTTCTTCTGGGGTTGCTTTTTAATTGTTCCCCAGAAATACCCAAAGATCAGGGCATGCTTCTGTTGCCTGAATGTGTTGAGTCTGGTGGCAGCGATTGAGTGAACCGCTGTTTACAAATACCTGGTTTCCAAAATACGTCCCTGGGTGGAAAGTACACTAATGTTAAGTTTTGTTTGTGCAACAAATTTTAATATAACCTAGCAACCTCTATCAACAGAATGTTTTCTATTAGTGAGAAAGGCTGTGGAGGTATCTGCTGCAGCAAAACCTCTGAACAAATAAGTAAGTCCCTCCTGTGGCAGTACTCCTGAGTTCAGGAGAATCGGAACCAGGTTATGCGTTCTGCCTTTCATGTTTTAATTGGGGCACTTTCTGGGAAGTGAGCAGGTTTCATCCATGTAAATTACCTGCATAATGGGTTTTGTCATCGTCTTCTCCCTGATAACATTTTGAAGCCCTCTGAGGGAATTTTGCACCAGAGCACTGGGCATGTGTCATTAACGTGTTTGGGAACAAAGGCTGCAGTAGAGCCATGGTGAATTCGCTTATGCCTCACCCGCACTTTCTCTAATGCAATAAGCATTTTTAAAACCTTCTAAATAAGCGATTGGGAGCTGGTTAAGATTCCCCTAAGTGTACAGTGATCTTTGCAGCAGGTTGTTGTGGAGAAGGAAAAAATCCTGCACTCAAAAACAAAGCAAAGCGAAGGCTTGCGGAGGAACAGGGGACTCCCATTTGCCAACCTAAGACAGAAAGCTGCCATAATTAAACAAGTCAGAAAAATGGATGATACTAAATGCACAGGCTTGGGTTGTTTCAATCATTTTCATCCTACAGGTTTTTACTTGAAGTGAGAATACCATCAGTGAGAAAATCACAGCCATGCTGAATTCATTACTGCAGTAGTCACACAAAACCACGGATAAAATTTCAATAACTGCAGGCCACAGTTGAGTAAACAGTTGCACTGAAACTTAATTCCTGTTGACTTTTCCCTCATTCTTCGCCAGGGGCACATTCTGATTCGTAGCGCAAAGACAACAGGGGTTACAGCTTTGATTAATATAGGACAGTAGAAGAGGAGTAAAATATGTTCAACACAAAAGTCTTGTCTTAAAAAGGCTTCGTATCAAGATGAGTTAGTTAGGTTACGTTTTCCATAGGAGCGCTATGGAATTTTCCAATGCTGCTTTCCGCAGGGAGAAACAGAGGGGGAGTCATGCAAAAACATACGCACCAGAAACCAGCACTGCTCAGATCTCTGCCTCTCCGCTCCTACTACCACTAGTTACTAACTTTCACTGCTGACACTTCATGCCAAGGCTTCTCCGTAGCCATCCAGAGGGCTCCTGCTGCCCTAGATAACGTCGTAATCTTGCATGGAATGGGTTGTGTCATTCAACAACCGCCCATTTGGTCAATTAAGGAGTGCCACCCATTCATTGCTACATTGGTCCTTCAGCCCTCCCCCAAATGGTGCCCAGCACAAGTGGTGCCAGCCCCCATGGGAGCAGAGTGCAGGATTAGCAGGCTTGGGATTGCTTTCACAGAGCTCAGATTTTAGCTCGTAGTTTATTTATTCTTTGCCAGTACAGTAAACGTGGTTGGGGAGCTTGCTTTTCTCCAAGTTCTTAAAAGACCTTTATGTTCTATGTTTGAATTCTGTCGTTAATTGGGTTTGATGACTAACTTCTCCGTGGAGTTTATCTTCTAGAAAGCAAGTCCATTGTAAAGTTTAAAACAGTTATTAAAAAAAAAAAAAANAAAAAAAAAAAAAAAAAAAAGAAAAAGAAACAAAAGACCTGGTAACAACAAAAAGATCATCAGAACTAGCATAAAAATATCAATCTTTGTGTTTGGAAAATATTTTTAAACGCTGAAAAGAAGAAAACCTCGTTGTTTTCAGACAGCTAATGCAAGCATTTACAGATACACACACAACATGGAGCATAATGTTTAGATGTTTCTCCATATACAACATATGCTCTCAGGTCACTTAACAGAATGCGTTGTACAAAACGCTTCTTCAATACAAATGAATGAGATCTGCATTAAACAGCTATTTCTTAAGAGCATTTCATTCAAATCTTTTCTTTTTGCCACCTGGCACTTGTTTTGTTTAGAGAAAAAAAAAAATCAGTGGTGGGTAGTTTGAGCTTTTCTGTTGGGGTTTAGTTGTGCGTTCCCTTGATGAGTGTGGCAGAGCAGGGAAACTTGGATGTACAATGGCTTGTGTAAAGCATCTGTGCTAAATTCTGCTTCGTGTTTTTTTGGTGATATTTATGAATTTATAAGGACTAATAGCTTTGTTAGTATGAGAGAGGAAAACAGAAATGCTTTGGGGTTTTTTTAAGGAAGTTTTCATGGGTTTACAAACTTGTAAATATTTTTACCGTGGAAAAATATGGAGCTCCACAGATGTTCGTGTGTTTGAAGGAGCGGTGTGTGGTGTGAGCACTCTTGTAGAGGAGGTGCAGGGAGGACTTGTAGGACAAGTTTTATGCTTCCCATGCCATCTTAGTGTGATTCTACCATGCAAGGAGACAGAGGGTGATTTGATGCTAAACTATTTTAGCATTAGCAGTCTTGTAGAATGTGCTGTTAAGCTGGGATTAGCAAATGTGGGGTTGAGTTCTGCTATGTATAATAAAACCAAATAGCTCCAACTGATGTTTGTGTTTGTAATTGTGAAGTAAGAAAGCCAAAACAATACAAGGGACTCTTCAGGGACAGTACATCTGTGGAAGAAATGGATAAAAATGGGGGGATACATACCCCAGAATTCACCCCAGAACCAGGCTGAAATGAGAGGAAACCCCTTTCCTCTAGGATTTTGGCACTGCTGCTGCTCTCCTGCTGCTGCTGACCCACAGGTGCCAGTGGTTGGCATCTTGCGGGAATGATTGCCAGGATGAAGTAGAATGGGTAGCGTTTTGCTGACCTGCTTATAAAACCTGGAGTAGACATGAAGATTGGCTTGGTCATTGGACTTTCTAAAGAGATGAGAAGCACACATTTGGGATGGGGTCAGGCAAGGGGCTCAGGAGCCTGTTCCCAAAGGTGCCCCCACAGGCAGAACAAAAGGATGGAGCATAAACCCTGGGAGCTGGGTCCCAGACAGAGTCTGATAATGTTTCTTGCCTCTGAGGCATCACAGGAAATGTCTGGAAGGTGCAAAATTTGTGTTGAACCGATCCAGAAGCTGAAAGTCAAGCTGTGGGTGAAGTAAGCATGGACAGAAAGTATGTAATAATGGAGTGACTCTTGCCTACAGAGGAGTAATGAATAAAGGCTCACGAGGACAAACTGCCTTTTAATGTATGATCACAGCTGTAGTTGCTTCAGTGGTTTCTGACGTCTACTCAAATTGAAGGTTTGATGCTTCAGTCCTAGCCAGACCTTTTTTTTTCTTTTTTTCCCCCCTTTCCTCAGCTTATAAAATAAATATTATTTATTGTGTTTTATTTTTATCCTCAGGACTATTCATTAAAGTGTTCTTCACATTATTAGCAGAGAAACAAGAATATGAATTGAACAAAGAGAATGAATACAAAGTTGAATTCTGGTAGAAAGCAGCAAGACAGCAAATGCTGTGTTGCGTGGTGGCAGAAATACAAACCTCTCCACATCAATTGCGAGATCCACTTTGATACTGGAACTTCAAGTACTGCCCCATGAGTATAAAGCTCAGTATCTTTTGTCTAATCCAGAATGCTTTTGAACTTTTTAGGAGGTATGTCTTTAATAGTAATTTGTTGACAGATTAGCTGCAGAGATTGCAGAGAGTTTATTTTGCAGAACTGGCAAGCTCGTATCAGTGTTCTCTTAAGGAAGAGAACACACATTGCTGTTTTGCAACGGCTTGCATTTATTGACAACCTGTGCTGAGCAGGCAGAATTGGAATGTTTGTATAATGTAAACCTATAGCTCGTCTGATGGGTTGTAGTGTACTTTCAGGTAGTGCATAGATAGCTTGATAAAGAGGGTTACAAGGTGACTGTGTTTATGACAAAGTGGAATAGTGATACAGGTACAACTGGTACATGGAAAGACAAAGAGGAAGTTTATGTCAAGAATCGTAGGGAAATTTCTTCACTTTGTCTTTGAGCTGAACTATACTGTAACTATCAAGTGTCACTTCAAGCTTTCTGAAGAGCTTAGATAAATACTGTTTTTGCCATGTGTCCACAAAGGAAAGAAGGGTTTTTTTCCTTAGAGAAAAAAATGACATTATATGTTTCGTTGCATCTTGTTTTGTGGTTTTTACACTTTTATTCCACTGAATATATACAAATGAAAGATGCAGGTTTTGTTCATGTGGAGGAGACAGAAAGAGTGTTTGACACAAGAAATCTGGACTAGGTTCTGGTGCTTGTGCCTGAGTCAATGATGACTCCAAAGTCAGTGTCACTGACTACATTTGGGATGCCTGTGGTGTTGCGGTGACAATGGCATAGCTGGGCCCCGTGGCAGCTGTTGTTTCAAGAGATGCTGGGATTTGAAGTGTTAGACTGAGGGAAGAAAACTCTGGGGGACTGTGTGGTTTTGTCAGATTTTGTTCATGTCCAAGGACAAGGAAAATGTACAAGAAATGGGAGGTTTGGTGTATTGTTGAGAGGCTGCTTTAACTGGGCATATCATAAAGATTTGGCTGGAAATGAGCCTGAATACATTGCAGTGCAAATTAATGTTGCTTGGGGTCTGTTTTACTAGTTTGGTGAATTTTGTCTTATTTTGAAAACCTGTGGGGAAAGGTTACAAACTGCATCAGTTTTATGGTCCCATTGATCACGATGCAGACTTATCTCTTTAGAGCAAAACTGCTAAACTAGATCCCAGGTAAAGTCTTTGTTTCATATTGACATAACTGGGTTAGACCAAATTTGTTTGTTAGACTTTAAGGGAGCGTCCCTGTTGAGTCATTCTGTCCGAAGAGGCACAAAGCCTAATTATTAAACTGCTGTTGCTATTGAAAGAACCATTTTGAAAGTATAGATTGAACTCTATGCAGGCTATTGGATTGTGTCTGATTTTGTATTGCAGTGCACTGATAATTGATGATTACAGCGTGCTGAAAAGATCACTGCATTTGTAGAGCTTGTGCTGTTTGATCAAAGAATGTGAGGAAAAACCAACTCGAAGCTCCTGGTAACTTTGTGCTTTTATCACTCAGACTTTTCCCCCAAGTTCTACCATCTCCCAACATTGAACAGAAGGTGACATGATGTCTTCTTAGTCATTCAAATCTAATAACTTTTAATCTGAAGGTTAAGTAGTAAGATATAAACTAAGAGATGATAATATCAATTTTATGTTCACTGAAGGGCACAATATACCTCTTTCTAGTAGAGGGAAAATTGTGCGTAAAATGTCTTTTGCTTTTCGATGGAAGAGCTGTGGCTCTGAGAGCTTGGGAATGAAGCAGAGCTGGAAAAATTAAATAAGTTTTTAACATAGGCTGGCTACCTTGCCTGGATTTTAGAATCAATGATTTTTTTCCCTTAATAATTCAATTTTTAGATCTCTTGTCAATGAACCATGCTGAGAACATTCATGCAGCATTCTTTCCCCTCGCTATCTCTAATGTCTTTGTTATAACTACTTATTGACATCAACAAGCCTTAAATTTTCCTTAAGTGTTGAAGGGTAAGGGGAAACTACCACTTTGTTGCACTTGCTGAGATTATTGTTTTTTCTTCGCCCTGGCTTTGTTTTATTTTTGCCTCGAAGGTCTTTGATAAATAGCTACATACATCTGAGTCCTCAGAGCACCTTGACATTGGCACCCAGAGCTCTGCAGTTGTGTGTGTGGATGCAAGCAGGTACATGCAGAAGCCAGGTCATTAGACGTGTAATCACCTGGATTATGTGCACATCCAAATCCAGAAGTCCTGTTTAGGCTATGGATGTCTGTTTCTGTATTTATTTGTTTTCTTTTTTTACAATAGTTGCTTTTACTTCTCCTGCTAAATTAAGATCATCTTATAAGCATTTAGGTTTATGTGGGCTCTTTGAAGAGATGGAGCTTCTGAAATGTGTTTGCTGGTTTGTTCTTCAGCCTTGCATCTCATGTGAACATTCAGCAGTGGTATGTTTGTTCCCAGCTGTTTTCGTAGGTGTTCTCTCTCCCCTTGTATTTGCTTGTGCTTACTCATCAGCAATAAAGTTACACATTCAGGAGTGCTGTTTAGGGAAACTCCACAAAGGAATGCTTCAAAGCTATTAGCCAGCACACACGGGCACTGCGAAAGACCTTCAGTAGGCATCAGGTAGAAATTAAAAGCCTATTGCAAATGATTGATGTTATTCAGATTAGTAGAGACTATTCCTCCTCCACTGATCTTCATACTTTAAGGGCTATCTAATAAGCGGTGCAACCAAACCTGGGATATAGCAAACCTAAAATGGTAGAGTGCCTACGAAGGTGTGAAGCAGTTGTTCATTCGCATGGAACTGCTCCTTTCTGTGGCTTTTAACCTTGCAAGATGCTTAAGCATGAGCCTAAATGTAAGTGCGTGACTAGTCTTATTAAGGTCACTGGTACACCTCATGCCTGTAAAATTAGGAATGTGCTTAAGTACCTTGCTGAATTTAGGCTTAAGTAATTTCACAGTAATAAGAAGCTGCGTGGATGGCTGATATTTTAGAAGTAATTTAACTTTATTTGGAAAGGCTCTGCACATAGGGAGGTTGTTTGGCAGTGCCTTAGGAGCTAGCAGTGGTTTTCACTAGCATAGCTGTTGATTTCAGTGGAGTTTTGTCTGGCTTAAATACTTTGAAATGAGAGCAGAATCACATGCCATGGCTTCCTGCGTTATGTTCTTTCTCCTGTGGAGCTCCATTGGGTAGCACAGCAAGGGAGATGAACATCAACAGTACTGTTGTAATTTATAACAGCGATGTTGTAAATAGAGATTGGGATATGAAGTAAAATTGCAGGAGTCATGACTACTCTCCATGAGTTTATTTAATTGCATAGCACCCCATTAATTAAAAAAAATTAACAGAAGGTAATTTTTGGAGGCTTAGTGTAAACAGCAGCATTATATAATGACAGTTTTGTAGGATAAATGTTGCTTGTTTGGTTGCTGTGTTCTATATTTTCTTAGCTGTACTCCATATGTTTTCAAAACATAAACCTTATTTGCAACCTGTTTTAAATAGTGCAAATAGATCTTGCCCCCCCCCCCAAAAAAAGCTCTATATTGTGTCTGTAAAGTCAGTGTCATGTCTGAGACATTTCTGAAGCCTGGGGCAAGTGCCAGCTTTATTACAAGTTGGGGTTTTCAATTTATTTTTAATCATATTTCTACTTTTAAGGGGTTTTCTTTTTTTTTTTTTTTTTTTTTTTCTCNTTTTTTCTCAGAGCTACTGAAGGTTGGGTTGGTAAAGGGAAGGTTGGACAGAGTTAGGGTTATTTAATCTAGCTAGCAACATAACCTTTGCAGAAGTGCATGTTCCCAGGCAAACCAAAGAGAGTGATGCAGGAAATGGATATAATTCCTTGTGTTCTGTGAGCTGACCTAATCCTGATTCTCATTTAATGACCATAAGGATTGAGGACTGAGATTGTTACAGGCAGAAACATCTCTGGGCTTGCAGGCACACAAAGGCAGTTAGGTGCCTGGAGATACTTGCTTGGCAGAGCAACTGTAGTTCTGATTTTGGGTGACCTCTTTTGATCAAGACTCAAGACTGGAGTGACTCTTACATGTGTGTTTGGAGCCTTCTTACCTTATTAAACGAAATAAGCAAGTTTTTGAAAGGGTTTTGTGCTTTTCTAGCAAGAGGCATTGTTATCGAAGGGGCACACCACAAGTGTTTCAAATTTGGAGATGCACAGCAAGGTCACAGTCTGCCTCTAGAATCTGAAGCGATCGGGATTTTATTTCAGATAAAACCTCTGGGGCTGATACTTTAAAAACACAACTTTTAACTGGCATTACGCAATTTGCTATGGGTCGCTTGGTCAAATATTTGTGTATGGGAACTTTTTTTTTTACTTTTTTTTTTTCTTTTTCTTTAAAAAAAAAAATGTAGCCAAAGTTCAGGTGGGATTTCAAGCTTTAACACACTCTACCTGGAAAGTAAGGCAGGAAAAGAGGGAGGAAACAAAATGAAAATCTTGTCTGTTTGAATTAGAGTGATCACAAGCTAAAGGAATGTGGTTGCTGTTGACGTGCTCAAATCAAGTTTTCCTTACATTTTCCTTGTTACTATCACAGATACCAAAAACCCTCTGCCAGGAAAGAACTGCAGCACTAGGGAAATGTTGTATGACCACTGACTCTTTGACATCCATGGGTTTTTCTCCTGTTTCCGGTAATCAGTGAGATACGTGCTAAAATAGGGATAGGGTTCCTAGCTGTTCACAGAGGCTGTGTGGGCAGAGGGTGGATCTTCCCTAGTACCTTCTCATGTCTTTAATCAGCAGCAGACCCACAACTTTGGGGGTTTTGGCTGTTCACTCAGATGTGAAGCTAGGGTGCTTGTGTTTCTAAACCATCATCCTTTCATATTTTTGTTCCCACATAATTAAGTGATTCACCGAAGGAGAAAGGTCAGACAGGCACAAGGGAGGAGAAATGGAACTTGTTAGGAAGCAGTGGGGCCCAGCATCTTGCAGGGAAATATCAGAAATAAAATGGAGTATAATTCTCCTCCTGCATAGGAAAGAATCTGTAGCACTTGGATCCTCAAAAGTGTGGCCTCAGCAGTCCCGAGGAGATGTTTTCTGGCCTCTGCTTGAATGAGAAACTTGATATAAAGCTGAGCTGGCATAGGAAAAGCCCTGGTTTGAGGAGAGTGGCTTAAGTTTATTTTGTTGTACTGCATTACATACCTGCTCTTAGATTGTGCCATCCTCTTCTTCAAACTCTGAGGAAGATGGAGGGGTGTGTACGGAGGGCAACTCTTCTGGATTTTATTTGAAAGTCTACAATACTGCTGAAGAAGAGGCTGATTACCACACTACACAGTCTGTTTTTTCTCCTCAGTTACAGGTTAAGTGCAGTGTTTTTATGTGGTAGGTTGTGTGTGCTGTGCTACAGGAAAAAAATCCCACTCAGAATATGCGTTACACTTTGGTGTGTATGTGCCGAGCAGGTCGGCGTGGGTGAAGGCATCAAATCTGCTGAGTATGCAGGGATGAGAGCTCTGGTTTTCATTCAGGGATGCTCTGTGGCTACAAGAAACCATACCAGCTGGTTAGAAAAACTGTCTGTGGCACTTGCTCCTGGCTGCAGGTGAAGTGCTTTCTGTAAGGTCACAGGGAGGGTTTGTTACAGATAAACCTCCTTAATCCTGCATTTTTACTGTCCATGTATTGAGAGTTGTTCTGTCTGAAGAGAGGTGCTGATTTCTTCACACCCAGCATACTAGGCCTGGTGTTTGGGTAGCAGAAGCTTTGCTTTGTTCAGGGAGAAGTCTTCATTACCTTTCCACAGCTGTAACACTATATTGCAGATCCAAATGAAAACCCCTCCAAGTCAACAAACAACAAAAAGCAGACTTATCTTTTATAGTGTTCTTGAAACAAATGTAAGGTTATAACACTAAAGTGGGTTTTATTAAATCTAGGCATGAATCCATATTGAAGAAATAATCCACTGCTGCTTTTCAGCTGCTTGTCTTTTTAATTAGGGCTGGCAATGGGATTGTTAGCTTTTAAGATATGGTAAATACGAGCCTATTAATATTATTGAACGTAATACTCAACAAGGTGCAGGGAACGCCGGTAGCTGTAGATATTTTATGGAGGAGCTAAAAGTGAGCTGTTCTCTGTTCCACAAGTCTTCCTTTACAACTGCTGAGATAAAATCCGCCATGGCAGCCTTTCCTTCAGTCTCCAAAGCAGCCACCCCAGTGGGCAGTTTGGAACCTCTTATCCCATAGCCTCATCTGATGGGGGTGGGTTTGAGCCTCTTTCACAACACAGTGAGCATTTGGAGTTTTAAATAGTCCTGATTCCTTCTTGTCTTTGAGGAATGAGTCACCAATTCCTCCGATTAATGCTTTTTGAAGTGTTCTACTCTTGCTTCCAGTCTCTTAGCTTGGGCAAGAGCTGGATTATAAGGGTTTAGCAGTGATTAGCTCTGTTTACAGTACTTTTTTTTGCTCTGAAAGGTATGGTGTTTGCTTTGCTGTGGGGTTTAGTTTGCAGAGTTTCTGTTGACCACCTGCCTTTTTTCCTAAATAGTTACAAGGACAACTGCTGTGTATAGTAAATAAAAGATATGGTCTTCCAAGGCTGTATCGTAAGGACTGTATGTCAAAGATTCAAAAACTATGAGCAAAAATGAGTGCCTTTTCCTGGGGGAAGGGAACCTCCTGCTGTGTTCACCTTTGGGGATCCTTCTGAGGTCTCTGTGAGCCTGTGGTAGTAACTTCCCTAGTGCTGGCAGATGACTTCACTGAGCACTGCAGTCCTGCAGAATGGGGCAACCCACCAGCCCGGGTTTGCTGTGAACTTCTCTCTAGTCTTAAATCTTTTCTATGTGGATTTTGGAAAAATGGGCCTTTCTTTTCAGTCTTTCCATGCAGACCAAAGACAGGAGTGGAGCATGGGTTTGGCACCCCTGAGTCTGCCTGATAGGTGTCTCACCAGCCTATCAATGGAGATGTCACTCCTGCACAGGCAGGGTCCTCCAGTGCTTAACTCCTTGTTAGGAAGCTCTTCCCAATCAATGCCTGACCATGATGCTTATCCCGGGGGTAAAATCTCCTTCCTTGCTGTGGCTGTAGCAGGCAGATTGCCTGACTTTGCAGCATCCTGTTCGTGTATGAATGTTGTTCCATGCCTGTACTCTCCATCTTCTCAGAACTTCAGCAGTCTCTCTCCTGGTACATCCTATTTTCTAGAACTGTGGTCATTCTTGTCACTGTCCTCTGGATTCTCTCCAGTGAATCTGTGCTCATCTTGAATTGCAATACTCCAGTGACATGGTCCTCCACTTTTTAAGTCTTGGTGGAGCAAGTGGAGCCAATGAACTTCCCAGTGTGTAACTTGCAGGCAATTGTTTGTGCAGCTGACTGTGGTACATGGCATTTTTTGTAACAGCACGACCCCGTTGACTCATACTCAACTTGTGATCCATTGTAATCCCTAGGGTTTTTTTTTTTTTTTTCCCTGAAGAAGTGCTGTGTAATCAGTTGTGTTTGCAAAGTTTGAGTATTCCGGCTGAACTGTAGCACCTTAGAATTTTTCCTTAATAAACGCGATCCCATGTTTAAAGACAATTTCTCTATTTCCTCCCCCAACATCTTGGCAGTTACTCCCAAGGTAGAATAATCCCCAGATTTTCTGAAATGTTCCTTCATCTGTGTTGTTCTTATAAAAAGATTGACTTTTTCAACAGCATGTTGGTTGTCTGTCTTTCATTCACCCTGCTGACTGCAGAGGAATTGGACTAGATGACCTTTGGAGGTCCCTTCCATCCCAAACCATTCTGTGATTCTGTGAGTGACCCACAGATACATACATCAACATGCAGTAATTCTGTTGTGCTTTCCTAGCTTGCTTATGAAAGTGTCCTTTGAGATGCTATCACAAGTCTTTACTGTCAAGAGACAGCTCCTGTTTTCTCTCTGTTTGAAGACCTACCAATGGATACATGATTTCCCTTTGATTTGAAGAACTTCCTTGCATATTGGACTGACCTGGCACTTGCATTTGGTGTTCCAGTGTAGACACATCTGTGTTACCTTCTCTGGGCAGGCAGCATGAAGGAGCAGCCAGCTAGCAACTGTCTTGTTCCAGCTTCTTCACAACTATTGCACCAATTAACCAAGCTAATGAAAACTGAGATTGGTGGAATCTTATTAACTACATGACTCAGCCAAGCCTCAAACAGGTGTAGGTAAGATACGTTCACAGGGGCAAAACTAGTGCTCACAAAACCCACAGAATGCCAGATCTTACTTAATTACTTTTCCCAGTGGAAACTCTAACCGGGTTTGCATAATAAAACAGCTGTAGGAGGAATGTGCCTGGAGACCCTTTGTAGTGACCTGTCCCTATTTCTTGTTGTGTATCCCATTTTGTCTGTCAATTCCTCAAGAACACAGTCAGCCCAAGAAAGTCTCTTTTCTATTGTTTTCAGGCCAGAATGTGGTCTCAGAAGCTGCTATCTTTACCTCACATCATGTCCCTCCATATCCAGTCCTGTGTCAGATAGTCCTTGGAGCAAAAGATGAGCAGATGAGTTTGTCTTCCTGTTTAGTTGCACATGTCAGTGATAAACTTTCTGAGGAGACTCAGGACACATGTTTGTGAGTAGGTTGCATCTCAGTGTGCATCCTGATCCCTGTCCTTCATCAAGTTCTAAAGCATGACAGACAAAATGGAAGGTTTAAAGAGGGGTACACGGGGTGGGGATGTATAAACCCATTTGAGGTTTAGTGCCGAGTCCATCCAGAACCCCCTAGTAATGACTGCTGTATTTGTGTCTCTGTCATTTGGAAGCCACAGTTCCCATCTTCGCCAAATCTCTGTCGTCCACACGACGAGACATCTGCAGTACATTTGTTTAAAGCAGGGAGATGACAAGCCCTGAAACAGATGTTGGAAAACAGAGCAGCAAAAGGCCTGTGCTAAGTGAGCGGCCCATAGGGTCTGGGCTGTTTGATGGCTGATTACAGTGTGAGCCAACTGTTCCTTCAGAGCAGGCTGAGCCCAGGACATCCCTCTGGTAAGAGATGTACTTTGCCAACATGTGGTGCTCCCTTTGTCACCATCCCTTTTCAGATGTACCTAGGGAAAACATAGGGAAAGGGATCATCATTCAAAACCCTTTAGATGAGTAACACTCTTGCTTATCCAGGCTGAATTGATTCCTAGTTACGAGTTGAACCATTGGAAAGCATCAAGAGCGTGTCTCGGCATCCAACAGCCAGTGTCACTCATTAGTTTGAATGAAAAGCCTGTGTGCAGGCTTTATCAAAGCTACAGAGATTTTTATCATGATCAACATAAAACAATATTCTGTCTGAAACCTCTGCACCATATTGCCATATAAAAAGCAGCTAATGTCTAGTGATCCTTGGTATATGAAGCATTTCAGGTTTATCACAAGCTGACATATTATGCTTTGACAGCAAAGAATCCCTTTCGTACCTGATCTCGTGTTTCCTAAGACCAGCTTTTCACCTTCTCTGATCTTGTCTTTAGGAGCTGATCCCCTCTTGCTGGGGAGATACAGCTATTGTTAAATGAACTCAGGAAACCTGGGAGTATTTACTTGTTAGTCATCTTGGGCAAGATACAAACTTGCCAAGTAAGGGAGCAGGGCTGGGGCTCAGTTCGTTCAGACCCGTGGGCAGGAGGTGGGTGGAAAACTGGCCTCTACCAGAGCAAAAATACCCATTTATGTTCTCCAGTGTGCTGGGTAGGGACAGACCTCCAGGAGCCACAGGCATCCAGCATGTTTGACTGTGGTGTCTGAATAAAGCTACCACAGCTGTTCAAGAAATCTTCAGCATGCTGTCCTCTAAAGGTGACACTGCTTTTGTTATTGACCCAGCAGCTATCAGTTGGAGGATTGATAATCTTTCTCGGAGAGAAAATACTTTATTTTCTCTATAGCCCTTTGAAATCTTCTTATTCAGGATCAGCAGGGAAAAGGCTAGCCACTGACTAGTGATACACCACTGAGGTCTCTTAGGGCCACAGACAGAGAGGGCAAAATGAAGCGCAGGGCTGTGCTGGAAAAAGTACTAGAACACCTTGGGAATGGACCCCAGGGTTGTCTGTATAGGTATTTCTTTAGATTTATGCTCCAAGCACCTCATTTGGTACTTGGTGTGTTTCTGCTAATGGTACTTTCCACAGAACCAGCAGAGATGGTGACTGCAATGCAGTTGTGTCTTGCACACCTCAGTTTGCCTTGCTGAACACCAAGGGCACAAGGGCTGTCCCTTTCCCCAGGGCTGAGACAACACGGTCAGGCCCCACTACTTGGTGCTTTCCCAAATCAGAAGGGGTTCCTGTGCTTGAGAGCACCCTGGCCAGCACTGATGAAAGAGGGATCAGCACCAAACCCTTCACACTCCCATGGGAGTAGAATCATAGAATCAGTCAGGGTTGGAAGGGACCACAAGGATCATCCAGTTCCAACCCCCCTGCCATGGGCAGGAACACCTCACACTAGATCAGGCTGTCTACAGCTTCATTCAACCTGGCCTTAAACACTTCCAGGGATGGAACTTTCACCAGCTGCCTGGGCAACCTGTTCCAGGGTCCACCACCCTCATGGTGAAGAGCTTCTTCCTAACATCCAGTCTGAATCTACCCATTTCTAGCTTTGTTCTATTCCCCCCAGTCCTATCACTACCTGACATCCTAAAAAGTCCCTCCCCAGCTTTCTTATAGGCCCCCTTAAGATACTGAAAGACCACAACAAGGTCATCGTGGAACCGCCTTGTCTTCAGGCTGAACAGCCCCAACTCCCTCAGTCTCTCCTCATAGCAGAGCAGCTCCAGCCCTCTGATATTCCTCATGTCCCTTCTCTGGACACCTTACAGGATTTCCATAGCCCTCTTGTAATAGGGGCTCCAGAAGTGGATGCAGAACTCCAGGTGGGGTCTCACTAGTGTGAGGTTAGAGGGGGAGGATCACTTCCCTCGACCTGCTGACCACACTTCTCTTCATGCAGCCCAGGCTCTGGTTGGCTTTCTGTGCTGCAAGAGACCCAACCAGATCCTGGGCTGCATCTGATTGCTGATACTCCTCATGCATCAAGAGATGGCACCATCCACTGTTACTGTATCTAAGAGAAAAGAAAAGATGGAGTTTTCCAGGCTGTTGGAGCTGCCCGCAGATGTGCTGTCTGCTAGTGAAAGATAGTTCAGCACAACCACACTTCCATCTTATCCTAGGTGAGGGAAAGAAGGGATATGTGCTTCTTCTATTTAGTTTTCTCCATGTGATTTTTTTTTTTTCCTATGCCATGTTGTGGACAGGCTGTAGGTGATGGCAGAAATCACTACTAGTTTGCCCCAGTCTTCATAAGGACTTGAATCATTTGCCAGAAGAATTTTGTGAAAGGACTGGCTTCCATATGTCCAAGTGAAAATCACTGGACTATGCTTGAGCCTCCTTATATCACTAATGTTTATGCAAAGGGATGAAAAGAAGAAAGATCCAGGACACCAGGAGGGATGAAGGGGGAAGGAGAGCTCCTCTGCGCCTGCCTTGCAGGTTCCTCACCTGAGCAGCCTGTACTCAAGAGGCACTGCAAATTTTGTTGCCCAGATGAAGGAGCCAAGGGTTTTCCTTCTGCCCCCACATTTGCTGCTGTCCACACAGGCAGGGAGCTGTACAGGGTGATTTTATTTTCAGGATATCTCAGCTGATACCATGATTTTGCAGGCTACAGCCAGGTCACTGCCAGTCTCTGCGTGGTGGATCTTGTCCATCCTATTCCACTCCCTCTCCAGAGGAGCTTTTGTCTTCAGGTCTTTCTGTATTCCCTCACCTTGAAACAAGACAGATGTTGAGCAAGAGTTAATGTCTGCCAAAGCTGTGAGCTGAGCATAGATGTTGAAGGGAAACTAGGTACATAAGGATGCTTTTGGTCTTCTGAAATGAATGTTCTTATAAATAATGAGGAATTTATTAAGTGGAAGAGATCTGTTATTATTTATTTAGAAGTGTATTTTTCTCAGGCTTGTGCTTACTGTTCCCGAAGCTACCAATTCTGTGATTTCAGGTTGCCATGCAGTGCTCACTTTGGGCTCAGCCTGGTTTAGCTCAGCTCAAATTTCACTGGAACCTGTTCTTTTTTTTCAGAGGTGCATCTGGGCAGTTGGTGTGTGAGACCTGAGTCCACTGTACACTTGCCTAGAGGTAGCCCAGAGGACACCTCTAGAGCAGGATCAGGATAAAACCTTCTGTGACATCCCTTGGTGTGTACTTCTCCAGACGTCCACCACCTCTCAGGGCTTCAAATATCTTTTGCTTCCTAAAGTGCCATCATATAGTACGTGTGGATTAAGACCCCAGACCTAAGTAATCTCCATTTCCAAATTAAACATCCCTGCTGCAGAGGTTCTGTTGCCCTGAATAAGCTCCTGGTGAAGCTAGCTGAAGGCAGAGGAATGCCTGAGGCACTGAAGATGCAAATTGTCTTTGCTCTTCTCTTCCTTCAGGTGAACCAACAGGAGAAACATTTCTAAGTCTCTAATATAGTTATGCTTCTGGAGAAGAGTTTTCTGACCAGGAATAGGCTGCCCAGGGAGGTGGCTGAGTCACCATCCCAGGATATATTTAAAGGTCACTTAGATGTGATGCTTGAGGATATGGTTTAAGGGAGAACTTTGTAGAGCAGGGTCAGTGGTTTGACATGATGATCCCAGGGGTCTTTTCCAACCTGAATGATTCAATGATTCTATGATAGGTACAAGCAGATGCAGTTGAAATAGGTCAGTGCTGTTCCTCCTGTGAAAAGTGTTGATTCCAGGCCTTAAAATGGAAAGTGTGGTGAGATCCTTACACTGGAAAATATTAATAAATAATTGATCAATAGTAGAAATGGACTCTGTAAATAAACTGCAGTGTAATTAATAGCTCTGTGTTTTCAGCAGTGTGCATGCAAAAGAAGCAAGGGATGCAATTAATGTGCTGGGAGGCTGAAGGACATCTGCAGATAAGGGTTAAACAGTCTGTTGAAGCTGAACTCATGAACCTGCTTAAACTGCTGGACTTGTTTGTTTCAATAAAACTTTTGCCTCCGCTGTGTACATATTTTATAGCACTCTACAAGAAACACTTAAAGTCAGGTTTTTAATATAATGTTGGTAGCAAAGTATGAAGGACAGAGGAGGTAACAGAGAAGGCAACTTGCTAATGCAAAAGCAGTGTACTGAAAGTCACTTTTATTTCTTATTTATAATCTACATGCACACTCTGGATAATAGATGACAACGCTCATTCAGTACTTTAACTTCAAAGCAGAGAGAAGGCATGGATGACAGAGCTGGGAGCTGGAACACAAAGGTACTAACAACAAGAGGAAAAATGCCTGTTTACTGGATTGCATTTGTTAGCACGCTGTCTTCAGATATTGTTCCCCCAGGAATAGTGAGAATATGTGCTGCACGAACAATGATTTAACATCTGAAAATGGTACTTAAAGAGTTTTCTGTCTGGTAGTAATGTGATGAAGGCTTCTGAATGGAACCTGGGGACTTCATTTCTTCTATTTGTCTATATGTCTCTCTGGTTTTAGTCAGTGGTAATTGCATATTTAACCCCTTAAATAGGTTTAACCCTCTCAACACCAACTTTGTTTTGTTTTCTTTTCTTTTTGGGCTCATGTCTGCTTTTGTTACACTACAGCTGTGTGGCTCGCATACCTAACCAGAAAGAAAGACAAAAAGGGGTTTGGAGAAGTTGTGGGCAGGGAAGTGTGTGGATTGTCATGCCAAGCTCCACCTCTTCTCCTCTGTTTTCCTCTTCTTCCTTTTTTGAGGAAGGCAGGAGATAATAGCGTCCAAGGAAAGTGTTTTAATGGGATTCAGTACAGCTGGGAGCCTTATAGCAGAGAATGAAAGGGGGAGAGAGAACTGTAATGAGGGGGGAAGTTGCAGATAGAGCAGTAAATCAACAGTATAAATTTGCTGCTTACTTCAGCACTCTACTTCTTTGCATCTTTCTCAATTAGCACTTGTTCTGGGGGGCTTGCTTAATAGCTTGTGTGAAACAAATATTAACATAAATTGTTTAATTATATCAAAATCTTGAATTCCTCCTAGACGTAAAATTGTTTTTAGCTAGGAATACATCTGCAATAAAACATCATCTAGTTAAAGTAAACGAGCTCTAAGGAAAGTCATAAGATTGTAGCTGAGCTACTTTTACAGTTTATTTTCATGGTATTTAAATTATTATACCAGTGGGTATTTTTAATTAGTGCCTCTTTAAAGTGTGCACTTGTCTACATAAGCCATTTTGGCAAATTTGACTCATTCATACAGTGGTTGCTGTAAAAGAGGCCAGCACAGCCTGCAGGAATTGGAATTAAAAGTTTCTGCAAGCTGTTGTCAACATGACCACATCTCATTAACTTAAAAAATGGAGATTATTTGCCTGAAAGCTTGATTTGACTAACAGTAATCAAATATTAGGCTCAGTGGAGAAGGAGGAGGAAAAACAGCTTCGCTGTTGTGATCTGTATCCTTCAGTGTTGTGCGGCTCACTTTAAACAGCTATGTCATATTTCGGCTTTGACTAACATAATGGGGAAAAATTAAGACATGAGGCTTTGTGAATAATCCAAGGTTAGTTTTATTTTCCAGCCTGACAAATTATTTACCAAGTTTACCAAAGGTAAATATAATTTCTCTGATGACTCTAACATTAGGAAGAATTAATTATCTTGGACAGTTTCAGACTTTTAAGTACTGAAGATTGCTTATGTCTCATGATTATCAAATGTTAAATACGCATGAATCTTAAATTTGTATCCAGGAACCATTTAGCTCCTAAAATATGATGGGGTAGGTTGCAAAAATTTCCATAAAATGAACTAAAATTGAGAAGTGGCTTTTGGATCTTGTGAAGTCTTTAAATAGCTTGTTAAATGAAAAAAAATGATTAAAAAAAAATATCTCTTTTGTGCAGCAATTAGGGTTTGGGAGTATGAAATCCAAAAATGCTCCTGCTTGAGAGGGTGGTAGGGTCAAAACTGGGTGTTATGTGGTTGTGTGTTACCTTAGTAGGAAAAGGAAAATGTCATACCTAGATGGACATTAAAAAAAAACACAACAAGAGTGCAGTTAAACAAAAGAAGATAAAGTCCTGTGCCTTTTTATGTCTTTGAACTGAGAACATGTGCTGCATTTTACTAAAGGAACATGAGCCTTGAATGTAAGTAACTGGTTTTTGCATTAGGTACTCCCTGGAGGTAGCAGAAAAATATCATGTCCCTGCATGAAATGCGAATGTGAAATCTACCAGAAAGAAATATTTATGACCATTTTATGCTTGATTAGACTTGGATGACATCTGTTAGAAGACAGGGACTGGACAAAGAGAGAGACGCTCGGGGGCAAATGTTAACAGAGTTGTTTAGATGATGCTGGGGCAGGAGCGTCCATTTACTGCCAGGCAAAACATAGGAATTGTGTTAGCGAGAGTGCAGCTGACAGGAATTCGCCCTGATGGAGACACTGCAAACTGACGGGCTGCAAGACTCAAATGCAGCTGTTGATACTCGCCACCCTGCCACGATTTATGGGCAGGTATCGCGGCGAAAGGCAGAGGCTGGGGCTTCCAGCGAGCAGATGCATTAACGAAGTTATATAAAATGTGAGTCAAATACAACAAAAAAAAAAAAATTAAAAAAAAAAAGGCAACGGCTTTACTTCATAAAGTTGTTCTTCCACCAGGATGCACTGTGAGTTGGAAGGACTTTCAAGAAAAAATAGAAAGATTTTTTTATTTTTTTAAAAGCAGGATTTCCTTTCTTCTTCTTCTTCTCTTCCCCCCCACCCCGAAGTCTCTGCAGAATGCACTGCTCTGAAGCAATCAACCTGATTGTTTACCTTCCACTCCTTGCTTTATCACTGTGCTTTCCCCCATGCTGCCTGAATCCTGCTCTTTTCTGAATGAAACCGATTCCTTGGTTGCCTCTGCCTTGGCAAGAAGGAAGGAAGGATGGGCAGTCCTGCCCGTGCCCTGGCGCTGCCCTGCCTTTGCTCGGGCTGTGCCCTGCCTGCACCCTACCTGCACCCAGCCCAACCTCCCCACCATCCAGGCAGCTCTCTCATCAGATGTAAATCTTTTAACTTCAAAGTTTGACAATTAATCGTTAGGCTTTGTGTGTTTTTAATGTTAAACTGTTGTTTACCAGCTCTGCAGAAAGCGGGTTTTATGGCTGGAGGTACAAACACTTTGCTCTGGGTCTTTTCCCAGCTTTTCTTTTCCTGTAATTTTTTTCTGTCTGGAATGCTTATGGGAAATGTTATTTTGTTTTTGTTTGCAACAGCTCTGTTGTTTTGATTTTGTCTGAGTGGTATGGAAAACAGTACGTCACTTGGAGTGGGTGTTTTGTCTATTGGCCATTTGGCTATTGCACATATATTTCTCATACTTACTACATGATGACAAGGGAACCCAAATGGCACAATTTTCCAGTTGAAGTTTGCTTCCCAGTTTAATAATAGTGAAAGGAAAACAAAGTTAATAGATTTAGCAGTTTTGATACTGCTCACATGCTGATAGATGCCTTTGGATTTCTTCTCTCTGTGGTTAAGGGTCTATTTAGACAAAGGTCAGATTAATGCATATATCAGTTTCTATAATAAACTGCAGAAGGGTTGTGTTACACATTTTGCATACAGTTGTGAAAAAACTGTAATTGAAGTACCCAAGCCCATAAAAGGGTAATAAACAACTTCAGTATCATCAATATGATTAGTCTAGGGTACTTTCCATCCTGATTTTTTTTTTTTAGGCACTCCATAACAGAAGAAGTATCAGCAGATGCCTTTTAATTGAAAAATGATCCGAAATAAATTTTGCACTTGAAAAGAGAACACGACATTCTCCATAGAACTGTTTAGCTGGAGAGATTTGAATGTGAGATACACGGATTCTTGCCTAGTATTTACCATGTTGGGGAGAGAATACTGCAGGGCCACAGAATGCAGCTTTAAGAGCAGATAATTTTTATGTATAGCGCAGAAATATAAAATGGAAAGTATGATTAATTTTTCAATTTCTCTCTGCAGATATCTAATAATTGTGCCCATGGACTGCCAAAGGCTCCCATTAAAGATTTAAAATGCAAAGAAAGGTAGAATCAAAAAGATGGTATTTTGGATTAAATAATGTAAGAAAACTGTAGGGCAATAGCAAAGTGAAAAGCTATTGGCAAAATAAAAGCGTGGCGTCAACTCTCCTTGAGACAGACTTAAACATTTACACAATCCTGTGCATCTTTTTGTAGCTGGAATTTTTAAAAAAGCCAACCAAACAACCAACAAACAAAACAACATAAAAATAGTTAAAGGTTGCTTAAGACAGCTGTGATTCTAAAATAGATTTTTGAGCTTTCAGGTTTTGATAGGCTTGTTCACAACAGAGTGATGAAAAACGCAGCCTGTGATCCTGTGTTATAAAAATCTCCATAAATAGAGTGGCAAGGGTTGTCCAACATTTAAGAATATGTTAGCAAACTCTGTGGCATAATGTTTCTTTCATTAAGTACCAACAGATACAGGGTGGCCAGGAAACATTTTGTAACAGCTACTCAGAAATTCGCTACTTTTGTTAGCCTCAGAAAAAGGGATGCTGCAGCCGTAGTGTATATAGAGGCTGTCAGAAAGGTCCAGCTGGACTTTTCCTCCCTTTTCTGTACTGTCTTTATCACTTTGCTCAGTTCCACATAATAACATCTTCATCTGAGATTGCTGTGGCACAGGGGAACTGCATTTGTTGATCAAATTTGGCTGGATAACACTGTGATCTCGTATCCTGAAGTGCGGAGATGTGCCTGGAATACGTAAGCGTAAAGCTGGCCCCTTGATTGATTGATTCTGCCTGTCACAGAACAAGATAACTGGATCAGTAAATACCCTGTGCACTTCAACTTCATCTATACAATCAAAAGTGAGGGCATCATGGGGCTGGAAAACACCGAGGCATGATGGGAATATCTACATTTCAGAATGATAGCCAGGAACTTGGCGAAAAGCAAGGAAGAAAAGAAAAATTTTGTATTTCTTTTTTCATGCTTTCCCTGTGTGTTTTTGTACACAAATAGCAGCAACAAGCACATTAATTTCTGTCTCTCCATGGATATATTTCAGCTCCCCAATAGGGTAACGCTGCTGCTGTGGCTGGTGGTGAATCAGGCTGTGGATATTCCAGAGGAAACCGTGTTATTTGGGGTCTCTTGTACGAAGATGGCATTTTATCAGATAAGCCATAATTAAGTTATGCAACTAGCTGAGGTGATTTGCTGCTTTGGCAACTCCTAAGACTGTTCTGCTGAACATCTCAGGTTCATACTGAGGGATCCAGCTTCCTTCTGGGAAGTTAAATTGAACTTGAAATGAGAATTAAAAGTGGAGGTGACCAAAAAAAAAAGGAGAAAAAGAAAAAGGCTAAAGACAACAGGTGGCAACATTACCATTAAAAGGCCAGAGTTTTGTGCAGGAGATGAAATATAAGCCAAGCAGGCAGGTTTCTCAAGAGTTCTGCTTTTGGGCTAGAAAATAACTGCCAGAACACCATCTTAAGAAATGCTGCAGATCAGTTCAGGAGTGCGTCTTTGTGCATCAGCCATCACTGATAAAACTCATTCGGCCATCTCTAGCCTTCTGTGTCGTTTATCCTCCCCTGCTGCTCCTACCTGGACAAGGTCGAGATGGCAGAGCAAGGAGGAGATACCTGCCCAGGCCACCCTCACCAAGGCTTCAGGAATGGTTGTGGTTACCTGCCCAGTCTCCTTCTCAGACTGATACTTGGGAGGCACAAAGCGTTAAAGCCAGAATGAGCATTTGCCAGGCAAAGCTTGTGTGGTCCTGTAGCTGAGCATCTCACCTCCATGAAAGGGAGGTGCTGGACAGGACCAGCAGCAAAACAAATCCTCAGTCTCAAAGCTGCAGGGTTAGGCAGTCCTGGGAGCAGTTTATTACAGTACTTCTGCTTCTGTTCCTACAATCTATCGTGAGAATTAAGTGTAGCATTTAACCTGGCACTTTTATTTAGTGCGTCATTGGCTTCAAACAGATCAGCACAACTTTCTCTAAAGTATCTATAGGATTCTTCTGGGGACTTCAGAAGGAATGGGGAGCTGGAGAGATCAATAGGCGTTTGGTGGTAACTGAAGACCTGCTTGCTCAGAGGAGCATGATCATACCATGCTGTGCCATACAATGACCAAAACTGCATAGGCAGAAAATACTGCTTCCTTACTTGGAATGTTTATGGATTCTTCTGCATCCAGGACTGCTTGCGTCTGCCTGTGGTTTGAATGCATCTATCACTCCCAAGTACCATAGTGAAAGGATAAAATGGTTGACTGTGGGCTCTCTAAACTATAGTTGTATCTCTGTGGACTTTCTGACTGTGGACTCTCCCATATGTTGGAGAAGGTTGCACTGTATGATAGGACACTTTACATCTTCCTTACCTTCAAGGTGACAAAATTTGACTACTCATTGCTGAACAGCATACAGAGTTTACAGCCCTCTGGTTATAACATTCAAAACTTGGTTGGGGTGCCATTATTTTATGTTATCAGCATGGTTTGCTGACTCTCTTGGATATTAAGGAAGATTTGATGAATGGTATGAATGACACCTTCCAAGATTGCCCCTGGACAATCTGCATCTGGCATCTACCTTCTCATGGGGAGGATGCTCTTTCTTTTGGAGTCAGTATGCCTCAGTAGACATTGGAAAGTGTGTTGTGGCTGCACATGAAAATTGCATTCCTACCACAGCCCATGCATGGAAAGCTTTGTCTGGACAGAAGGCTTAGGGTTGTCTCCTAAGGGTTTCAGGGCTTGACCCTTCTTGCTCCAGTGGATCCTAGCTTGGAACAATTCCTTTCTAGGAATGAATTGGACGTGGATGAGTTATAGTAGTCACATAGCTGTGAGGCTGCACATCTACAGTGCTTTCTGATGAGACACCCAGAGACACTGGGCACAGTTGTGAAGGCTAATGGTCATGGCTACCTGTGTGGGAGCTGGAGAGTGGCAGCAGGTACCTGGTATGATCAGAGTTGTTACACTCACCATCCATGCAGAAAGAATCCTCAATCAATGCTGTTTGGTCACCATCTCAGAATGCCATATGTGATGCTTATAATATCATACCTGTCTGTAAGAGGGCTGCTGTAGAGGTGACTGGGTGATGGACTTTCCCTGTGTGAGCTGATGTTCAGCAGTGCAGCAAGTGCTCACCAGATGAACTGAGGTGCTGCAGAGCCTGAACTCCTCACAAACGGTGAGCTGGAGCTGAAAGCTGGAAGGGAAGGGTTGCTTTTTCCTGGCAGTAAGAGAGAGGAGTCACGTTCTTCTCATCTGGCATCTGCAATTGTAGGGAAAGGATGAGAAGCTTCCTCCTCTGTGCTTTCCTTTGGGGAAACTGGAAAAGATATGGAAGGTCTAATGGATACCTATAGGTTGTGATGACCAGAAAATGGTACAAGGACATTGCTTCAGGTTATGGAATATCAGAACAGGGAGACTCAGCATCATGGGGCGGGCCATAATACACAGGACCATGTAATATGCAGCGCTTAGTGGCTCTTCACCCCCTTCACATTGCAGTCCTGTTCTCTGATTTGTGGCATTGCTGGAACAGACTCATTTAAGCTGCAAAAGCTGTTGGTGCAGAAGTTAGCTTGAGGAAATAGTCGGCTGGCTGTAGACTGTTGCCTTGTTTCTCAAAAATACAACAAAACTGAAGGGGACCATTAAGCAAAGTCCAGTCATTGAAGAATCCATGTGTTAGAAGTCCTCTAGAAATACAAAAAATGGATAAGAGAGCCTACAGGAAGGCTGAGGAGGTCTTACGAGGTCTTCTAATGAGAGGACGAGGAGTAATGGATTTAAACTGGCAGAGGGGAGATTTAAACTGGATGTTAGGGAGAAGTTCTTTACAGTGATGGTGGTGGAACATTGGAATAGCTTGTGGATGCTTCCTCCCTGGAGGTGTGCAAGACCACGTTGGATGAGACCTTGAGCAACCTGTTCTAGTGGGAGGTGTCCCTACCTATGGCAGGGGGTTGGAACTGGATGAGCTTTGAGATCCCTTCCAACCTAAACCATTCTATGATTCTGCGATTCTATGGTTTCAGACAGTCTGAATTGTTTTATGTGGAACATATATGGCAGGTGTTTATTTTTAAATGTTGACCACTGCTGTTAGGCATTTATGACACTGAAAGTGCAACAGAAGGCTAGAAACAGCCAGTAATACACCACAGAAACCAAGGGCTGGCTCAAATTAGCGCATAACCACAAATTAAAGAGGGTGTTTTATTTAACATTAAATGCCGGAAGTCACCTCACATCGCTTCTCGGTGATGAAAAGCTTTGCAGAGCGGTCACTGCTACATAGGTAGTGTTGAAGATGCAGCAGCAACGAAGGTAGGAGGTACTGGTGGCCAGGATCCTAGAAGTCAAGTCTCCTGGGGTGAAGGTCTTTGAGGTTTTGGTCCATGTTCCTTTGTCCTTGTTTTCTTTTTCCTGGACCTTCAGGTGGGTGAGATGAGAAGAGTAATTTTGAGGCAGTGTTTGCAGATTGTGTTTGTGAAGCACCGATGTGAGAAGACTGAATCTGACACAGCTACGGAAGGTGGGACAGGTTGGTGGCTCCAAGGGTACTTCTGAACCCCTTTACCATGGGCCCTGCTTTCTTTGGCAGGAGCATTTGACAGGGTTGACATATTTATGTACAGAGCTAGTATTTAGCTTGGAATTTTACACATATGAACGATGAGCTAAACAGAACTCATTTATTTTTTCCTTCCCTCTGTAGCTTTTTTCTTTTTTTTTTCACTTTTCTCTCCTTTTTTTTTTTTTTTTTTCTGAAATGTGAGGTTGCATATTGCAGACAAGTCTCAGCATATCCACGTCCTGCTTGACCACCAGAATTAATAACTAGCCACATTCCTTGATGATTCTATAGGGATTGGAAGCTAGGCAGCCGAGTTTGCTATGCAAGAGAGTTAATAAAAATTTTCATTGCTGGAGGAAAGCTTATATACAGTAGTCTGTTTGTCCTGTATTTCAACCACCTGAGTCAGAGCCAAAAAAGCAATTGTCTACTACATATTTCAAACAGATGCTGAGGGGTAAAAGGAGTGACTAGAATTCACAGCAATAAAACGCTGGCTCTTTAAGTTCCCTTGAAGGAAGTGAACCCATAAAATTTTTGCTGCTGACTTGTTTGTCCAGTTCTTTGAAGTATTTAACATTAATTTAGTCTGCAAATCATTGCCACCTCAATTTTTCATTGAAGTATCGAAGCCTGCTAAACACATAACCTTGGAGTGCACAGAAGAAAAATCCTATGATTCCTTTAGCAGATATATTCATTTAGCAGTTATCCCTTTGAAAACTTTGTAGTGACACTGGTGGTAGAATATGCTGTAGGTGTTTGGAAAGGAAAACTTTTCAAACAAGCTGCTTTTTTTTAATGACTATTAATTTCACTTGCAGTAGGTAAGTGTGTTTTAAGTGGTGGTCTTCCACCCATTTCCTCCTTTTCTGTTAATAACACCCATTGCTGCTCTGCGTGGAGAACCAAGGTGGGGGGCCAGGGTAGTTGTGTTTGAGGGAGTAATGGACCATGCAAAAATTGTTGCAGCAGAGGTTGGAGGTGGTCAGGAATAGATGTGCCTGTCCCTTGCTTGCTATCAAGTGTGGCAGCAATGGGGTGGGAGGCTGTGATGGCAGAGGCTGAGCACCCTCAGTGCTGCAGCTCCATCTGTGAGCAGTTTGTGGCCTTTTGGGCTGCATCCCAAATTACTGGAAATCAGAATTAATCAATGATAATCTTGCTCACACCAAGCAGAGATGGAAGGAGCATTTTCCCCTGTCCCAGATACTCAGTTTTCCAAGCAGTCTTCAGGCTTAGGCAGATGGTTCATGAGGGTCATTCTTGTTGCCTTGTTTGCAAGAAACACTCAGATGAGTCAGTAAGGGATGGATGTCCTGGCAAAGGAGTGAGGTTAGTTGTGGCTCTGAGATCCTGATCAACAGACTCTTTCCTCCTTCCGTTCTTTTCCTCTCTTTGGCTTCTTCTATCCAAATTGAAGTTTGTCCCTTCTCCTGAACCTTGTGCTGTGCATGGTACAGAGGAGAAGACCCCTTGCCCCACTGCTGTGGGCTCCAGCAGAGCTGTGCCCTGCCCATGGCACTGCTGCTGGGACCCAGCAGTGGCACAAGCAGAGGACATCAGCTGTGAGGGCGACTTAAAAAAAATGCCATCAGGCTTAAGATGAAAAAAAAATCAACAGGGATGGTGTCAATTGAAACCCAGCAGGGTGGGAAAGCTGCTGTGCTTGTGGGAATGCAGCAGCCTCAAGGCCCTTTAAATGATTGGTGACACACTAGAGATATTGCTAAATTACCTTTTTTATTGGTTCTTGAGTCTTCTGTCTTAAAAGACTATTCTTTAGAAGAAGTTGAGAGAGTCCTTATATTTGATTTTTACATAAACCCGAGATGCAAAATCTGGTTGGGATTCTGGACCTGAACTTCTCCCAAGACTGGGGAGTATTTTTCAGGCTGGGATTTTAGTGTGAGATCTCTGTTTGCAGAGTGTGGTGTGGAGGACTCTCGTGCAGTGTAAACCCACAGCACAGCCAGGCTGTAACTGGTGAAATGTTGGTATTTTGGCAGGTGTCACTGCCCAGCAGGGAAATACTGAAATGGTTCCACAGAGGTGTCTTACAGTTGTTCAGAGATTAAAAGGAGCATTTTTTTGTTTTGTTTTCAGCACCAAAAGTCGAATAGGAACTGTATTTACTGACTTGTAAATTTGCTGATCATATTGAAAGGAGGACCAGAAAGTGTTTGAGCTTAGTTAGGCTTAGTAGGCAAGCAGAGAAAAGGTTTCTTGAATCTCATTCTTACTCTAAACACTTAAAAGTCCTTGTATGCTTGTAGTTGATAAATACTGTTTCCAGTGTTTAACTCTTCTCACCTCTGTGCTTTAGCTGCCTCATCTCTAAAATCTGGGTAGTGGAAAAGAAAATTTTTAATTCTGTTGAAGGACCTTAAGATCATTTCAGAGGGGATGTGTATTGCTAGTAGATTGCAAGAGAATCTTGAGGCACGAGCTTAATGAAGAATCAAGCCTCTGGTGAAACATTTTAATTGAAATGCCTCTGGTTAAGACTTTCTCTCCAGCCTGCATGGTCCCATATTTTACATTCACTCCCAGCATGGACTTCCTTTGCTGTAGGTCCCATAGGTAAGCCACAAGAGCGTAATATAGAACCAGGCCTCATACTTAAGTTTGGAGTGGGAAATTTTAGCTGTCCAGCTTCATTTTTCATGACTGTGGAACAATGGCCAAGATTGTGTTCTGGGTACAAGGGTGGCCACCAGCACAACCCCATTAGCCTCTGTACAGGCAGCTTTGCTCCCTCCATGGGCTGCAGCTTGGAGTGGGACTGAGCTGTAGCCCGTGGTGGCCATCTGTGTTTCTCCTGTGCTGGAGTGAGCTCATCATGGTGATGAGTTCATGCCAGGAGACCAGGGCTGAGCACAGCCATCGCCCCTAGAGCTCTGTTTTGTATCTGCCTGCTGGGGAGCAGCTGCAGGCGGATGGAACCAATAGGGATAATGGTGATGCTGAATGGGAAAAGAGGATTTTTGAACCTGAAAAGGGCTGTTTATGTGTCATAAACCCCTATTCAACCTTGTAAACCCTTTGAAAGCAGCCCCTCTGCTTTCTCTTTGCTCTGTGCAGCAGCGAGCATCCAAGTTGGCTCTCTGGTAACAGCAATAGTTCCAATAAGGTTTTTGTAGCACTCAGGAGGAATGGGGAAAATTTTGCAAGAATCTCCATTGGCTAACACATTTCAGCCTTTTTCAATTGTATGCTAACTCCTAAGCAGCAGGCTGGCATCGACAGAGGGCTGAAAAATGCTGTGAATTGGTAATTATGAATTACAGCAGGAGATCAGTTCAGCTTAGTGTTTCCAAAGCCTCAGAGATCAAAAGGTGCCAGAGAGAAAGATAAAGTATCGAGTGGCAGAGAATATGCCAGCCTGCCTGAAACTTTGTCTCACCATCTAGTTGGGGGAAAAAAAATGTTGTTGCTGCGTTTTGTAGGGGGAGGGAAGAAGGTAGATAACATTTCTATTGAGATGTGGATTATTTCCAGGAAAACTAATGAGGATGTGAAATGATTTCTGAGGTGCTTTTAGGTTTTTGTATTTTTATCTATTTTATCTATTGGTTTACCTAGTAGAGCAGTAATTAAATGAAGAAAGGCAGTAAGAAGAAGCAAGAGGGCAGGGTAAACGATGGCTTGTTCTTAATTTTGCACCAACTGCAGAGCAATATGAGCAGATTAGGGTTTTTTTTTAAGCTGCCAAAATATGTATTTCCCTTTCTCGTGCTCTTTTCTTCTCAGCTGTCATTTCCAGGAAATGGCACTGTCAAACCATGTGTGTACGTGTCACATTTCGGCCCAGTCTGGGGAGGCTTGGTTGGGGGGAA